>PITA01000292.1:0-302584 GCA_004023965.1 Spilogale gracilis
AAAAGGAAAAAAAAGCGGCGGAAAAAAATAAACTCCGTTCCACTGGTTCCACCGCGTTCCCTCAAGTGGCACCGGGAGCACTTTCTGTCTGCCAATCCCCGTTTTCCCGGCTGCCCCTCAGGCACTCCATTTCTGTTTGCTTTGAATCAGACGGTAATCTGCTGTTGTTCCCCAAACACAGAGCACGTTCATGCTGGGGTATTGCCTTCCAAAGGGTCGCCTCTGCGGGCTTCCTCCCCTGTGCCGCTTGTCTTTGGATATCCCTCCGATCACCCTCACTCCTCTCTACCTCTTTGCTGATGCTCCTTGTCCCCAGTGGTGATCCAGAAGTGGGAAATATCACATTTCAGGCTGATTTCATGGGTGCTCACAGTGTTCCTGTAGTGTTTTTTGCAGGAATTGAGCTCACTTCAGGGGACTCCCCGAAATGCCGTCACCTGGCCTTCCACCATCTTCCCGAGTCTCCTGAATAATTACATCTTAATATTGGGGTTTTTCATGGTGTTTTTCCAGGATAATGATAATAATTGTGATCTCACATTTTCCAGAAAAAATATTTGAGTAGATGAAATTTCATATCTTTTTTCAATCGGGGCTTCCTTGCTTATTTCAAAGAAAAATTTCTTGTCCCTTTTGTCATTTGAAGGGTATCTTGACCCAATTTATAATTCCATAGGATTTTGCACATTTTATCTAATTTTTGTCTGTTTTGGCAACATAGTAGAGTCAGGAGGAATAGTTTTGAAGTCCCTTCTTATACCATTAATTTCTAGGAATACAAATCAGGTTGGTAAATCTGAGAGTAACTTGATTTTGTTTTCTTGAATTCATGATTTTTCACATTATAATTTAGAATTTTACTAGTTTATATCTATGTATCAGTCAATTTTCATTAATTTAGCCAGAGCAAAGTTAATATTTTTCTTACTATTGGTAAGCCTTTTTTTTTTTAATCCAAAGAATTTTATTCCCAATATTTAGTTATCTCCTTCAAATATTTTTATTCCCTCTTTGGAGCATCTACAGTTTTTCTTTTATTTTTCTTTTTAAAGATTTTAATTATTTATTTATTTGACAGAGAGATATAGAGAGAGCACAAGTAGACAGAGCAGCAGGCAGAGGTAGAGGGAGGAACAGACTCTCTTCTGAGCAGGGAGCCGATGCAGGCTCCATCCCAGGAGCCTTGGAATCATGACCTGAGCCAAAGGCTGCCGTTCAACCGACTGAGCCATCTAGGCGCCCCACACTTTTTCTTCTTATCTCTATTTTCTGTGCTCATTTTTTCATTTATACCTCATTTTATTACTCATAATTTTGCAGAATGTAGGGTGAAAGAAACAGTATTAGATTTTCCTCCATATTGTGTATTGACATTTCTGGGATTTTTTATTTTTTACCATGTAGACCTACAATTTCTATCTCTTTGTATTGTATTATATTATTTGTGTCTTCTGTTTTTCTGATTTTCAGTTAAACTTTTCTTTTTCCTTATATGCCGTGTGCTTGTGCTTAAAAGACCATGTGTTCTTAATGTTGTTATATTGAAGAAATCAAGCATGGGAGATTTTTAGCACTTTTTCTTCAGTCCTTTTTAAATGTTTTCCATTCTTTTCTTGAGAAACTGCTGGCTGCCCATTGGGATATGGTTGCCATAAAGTTTCAGTCAAATATAATAATGGATAAGATTCCTGGTTCAAGGTGGTGTTGTAGGAAGATCCTGAATTGACCTCCAATACTGAATCAACAGCTGCATATGCAATAATTTCCTCTGCAAAAAAAAAATCTAAAAACTAGGTCATAAACTCCTGCATGATGGATATCCAGCCAAAAACCACATAATGTTGATAAAAGGTTGAGACACAATATAATTACAAAGTCCACCCCAATGCAGTGACCCACATTTGGGCCAGAATGCAAAACCCAGGGAGGAGTTATTTTATTAGTGAAAGTTTTAAAACTAGTGAAGGATTTAAAGCCTATCAGGCACTTCAGCTTTTAAGTCCTATACCTGAAAGAGCCTCCACATCACCCAGCCTTTAATCCAGTGGGGTTTGTGTCCTTGTGACCTGTAGGGCCATGGCAGACTGAAAAACTGTTCTTAGAGGGCTCGCATGATCACATGAAGTCTTACTGGGGGCTAGTGCCCAGGCTGCCAGTGAAAGACTCCCAGAGTTTATGTGACAGAGGCTTATTTGCTTGCCTAATTCTCAGCCTACAGGGCAGCCATCTAGTTTAGCCTGCTTTGGGGAATCTTTCCGAACAGAGACTGGTAGGTACCATCTTTGTGTTGTTTCTCTGTCTCACTCCAACTTTCCAGCGTCTCCCATAAAGGAGTTTTTCCCCTCCTCTGGCCTCTGAGTTTTGTTGGTGTCACTCAGGAGACTCCTCTAGATCATCTGACTCTGGTGGCCAGCAGGGCTTATGCTGTCGGGTTCCACAGGACAATAACCAATAGAGAAAGTGTTCTTAGATGGCTTCCATCCCCTGGACACAGCAAGAGGCAGCAGTCCAAGGAGTCCCATGTTTCTAAGAGGTCTATTATCTTCAGAGCTGCAGCCTTAGGGTCAGGATTCTGGTTTTTGTTCTTGTTTTGGTTTTTTTTTTTTGCTTTGCTGGCTCAGCACCTACTCTTTTTTAACAATTATTATTATTATTATTATTATTATTATTATTATTAATACTTTATTTTATTTTTTTCAGTGTTCCAAGATTCATTGCTTATAGGGGCAGGATTCCAATTCAACAGTCATCTAAGGGCTGACAGAAATCCTTTCCAGAGACCTCAATTTTTATTGACTCCTGTTCTCCAGAACACCAGTATCTCCTGGAGAGGAGGTTTTACTCATGTCTGGTGCTTTGCTTTTTGTGGCTTCCACCAATGTGCCCCTTGTATACCTCGCCTTGGAGGCCAGGTGGCTTTTTTTCTGACAGGTCTGTAACAATCAGAGAATAAGTTCTTGGATGGCTGGCACCCAGAGAGCCTCATGCAAACAGCAGATACCCCCAGTGTTTCTTTGAAAGAGGCCTATTTGCTTGTTCTAGAGCTTCTGCCTTAGGGCAGACATCTGATTTGGAACACATCTATGGGTTTACTGACGTTGTCTTAATGGCCTGATGTCAGTAGCCCTCATATTTGTGTTCTCCGTCTGTCTCACTTCAGCTCACTGGTATCGCCTAGAAAGGAGCTTATACCCTCATCTACGCCCCCATTTTCACAACTGTCATCTCGGGGACACTTCTAGATTGCCTGGCTCTCCTCGCCAGCAGGACTTATACCTGTGGTCCCTTGGGACTGTATATATTTGCAAACCTTAAAAGAGGTATGGAATTTGCATACCTTAAAAGCATACCCTAATGGTCCGGCTTCTAATCAGCCTGAATCTGGGTACTGACTGAGATCTTCCCCTTTGAGACACTGCCAGGTCTCGGTTCACCATTAACTACTGGAGGTCAGTAAAAACAAAATAGCCTGCCTGGAAAATTACAGTGGTTTACTCTTTGTGCTGCAAAGTTCAATGAGCTTTGACCTATGTTTAACATCTTGTATCTACTACTGTTATATTAGGGGGGATGTTTCAGTACACTAAGAAAGCCCTTATGGTATACCTACTCAATCCTCACTCATTTATCTGAACTCTTGGCAGTCATGGATCTTTTTCCTCATATATACTTTTGCCTTTTCCAGAATATGATATAATTGGATTTATACACTACATAGACTTGTCAGACTGCTTCTTTCCCTCAGGAATGTGTATTTAATATTTCCCCATGTCATTTTATGGCTTAATGATTTTGTTTATTTGTTTTTATATTGCTAAGATTCCATTGTATGGATGTATCCTAGTTTGTTTATCTAGTCGCCTTTTAAAAAAATATTTTATTTATTTATTTGACACAGAGAGAAAGAGAGAGTACAAGCAGGGGGAGCAGCAGAGACAGAGGCAGAGGGAGAAGCAGACTCCCCGCCGAACACAGAGCCCGGTGTGGGACTTGATCCCCGGACCCTCTGAGACCATGACCTGAACCAAAGGCAGCCACTTAACCAACTGAACCACCCAAACACCCTCCATTCACCTTTTGAGGGGCATTTTGGTTGTTTCCAATTTCGGTAACTTCAAGTAAGGTTGCAATAGTTTTCAGTAGTATAATTTTATTTGGTTCTTTTCTATAACATCTATTTCTTTGCAGAAATTTTCTATTTTTTATTATATTAAGGGAATTATAATTACCTGTTGAAGATTTTATGATGTCTGTTTTAAAATACTTGTGGCATAATTTCAATATCTGATTCATCTTAAGGTTAGTATTAGTTGATTATCTTTTCTCATTCCCAGTGCTATTTTTCCATTTCTTGGTGTGATAGTTGATTTTTTATTGTGTCCCACATGATTCTGACAACTAGGAGATTCTGTGTTCTATTTAAAATGTCTTAATTTATCAGGCATTCACCCTGTTTAGTTGTAACATGGAGATCTTAGCCTACTTTTGTGGGCTATGATTCCAATGGCAATTTAATTCCCCCTGTGGTACTGTTTCGGTCTGCTTGGTTTATATGTTGCTGTTATGGTTTTCACTGGTCCAGGCTGGTGCTGCAGGAATGGGCAGAAGAGGTTTCTCTAGGCTAGGCAGCCTGGTGATTCTAGGTGGAAGAAGAGATTCTTTGGCTTAAGGGGATGAAGAGTTTTCAGTGTCATGTATTTATTGTGTCACATTCTCCCTCCATAATATTTGCTGGCTGACCGATGTCTTGAGGAGGCGGGTGGAGAGTGTTACTGTCCAGTAGGCAGGAACAAAGAGGCAGGTAACTTTGTTCTGGCAATGTCCTCCTTGCTGATTTATCTGCCAACCCTGCAGCCTGCTGTTTCTTGGTGTGGAGGAATTTCACTCAGGCTCTTAGGGGAAGGAGCACTTCCTCGTTTAGGCTCATGGTTGTGGCAGATCCCTCTTGCCAGTGCTGTCTTACCACTTTGTCAGGATCTTCCTTCCAGTACCCTCCATTTGCCCAGTGTCTCTAGGTAAGTGACAGGGAGTCTCCAGCCTGTTTTAGAAGGAGGTTACTGTCCCTGACCTCTTATTGTCACCTGGATTTCTGTTCCATGAAGGAAGCATGAGTCTCCATAGCTCACCTTCTTTTGCTAGAAGGGTACTGGAACTTAGTTACCTTCTTGTAGGATGCGGTGTTGTAATATGTCCTGATTCTATGTTTTTCCTTCAGTCTTGAGGTTTGTAACAGATCAGAGGTTATTTTTATACTTACAGGAGAAGAGCAACAAGAAAGAAGTGTATGCCACCTTGTCTGTATGGGAAGGGAAAGCATTAATTCATAAGTGTTTAATCCCTGGCTTTCTTGTATAATCATTTGATAATTGGATTTTTAATAATTTCTATTTCAGCTTTTATCTATCTTATTTCAAAAAGAGTTTTTCCAACGTACAAATAGATAGACTACCAGTGTTTTATCGTTAATTCATAAAATCCACCAAATTTCTGGGTGGAAAGCCACAGTATGTATCATCAGTCCAGCTTTGACTCTTCATAAGTACCAGAATTTATATTCTGTATACCAAAAATCTGATCTAATGTTTCATATATCTGGCTGAGAAATACAATAGAGGGAATAAAGGGGCACCTGGGTGGCTCAGTTGGTTTAGTGGCTGCCTTCACTTGGGTCATGATCCCAGGGTCCTGGGATCGAGCTCCCTGCTCAGCAGAGAGCCTGCTTCTCCCTTTCCCTCTGTCTGCCATTCTGCCTACTTGTGCTCTCTATCTCTCTGTCAAATAAATAAATAAAATCTTAAAAAATATATAGGGAATGAAAATATCCTGCCTAGGAAAATGTATTACTTTTTTAAGAAAAGTATCCTTTCTGGGTGCCTGGGTGGCTCGGCTGGCTCGGCTCAAGTCATGATCTCAGGGTCCTAGGATCAAGCCCTGCATTGGGCTCCACAGTGAGTGGGCAGCCTGCTTCCCCCTCTCCTTTTACCCCTCCCTCTGCTCATGCTCTCTCTCTCATATAAATAAATAATTTTTTTTTAAAAAAAGAAAAGTATCCTTTGAAAGAAACTAAAGTAGCCAAATCAAAGATCTACACTTAATAAAACTTATAAAATCCACAATTTAGCTTTAGAGCTCCATGTCCAGAGGCCATGAAAGACCTCTTTATTTGTTAATACATTCCCCCCAATTTTATTCCCCCAGTTCTAGTGAGACATTAATTGCTCTCACTGTCAAAAATCTGCATGTAACTTTTGGCCCCCCAAAACTTAACTACTGATAGCCTGCTGTTTATGGGAAGCATCACTGATAACATGAACATTTAATGCACACTTATTTTATTTGTTATATGTATTATGCACTGTGTTCTTACTATAAAGTAAACTAGAGAAAAGAAAATGTTTAGAAAATCATAAGGAAGAGAAAATACACTTACACTGCTGTATTTAGTGGTACCCTAAGTTTATATCATCTCTTTACAGAATGACTCAGTGATCTGTCTGTCAGTGTACCACCTCCATATAGTCTCATATAATACACAGAGTTGTAGATGTCATACCTATTATTAACAGTATACATAAAAAATGAAATGTGAAAATGTAATTCATATTTATTTAGGGTGTAACAATTTATGCATCGATAACAAACCACCAGCAGTATGACTGCCTTATGATAGCTTTGTGTAATTGATACTCTTGCTTCATAGTAACCTAGCCTATACACTAAGCAATGGATTGCTATAAAATTTCTATGACATACATTATTATAGTCATATTCATAATACAGTTGTAACATTGTTACTTCTTTAAAAAAAGAAAAAACACTTGTGATAAGAGGTGGAGACACAGTTTCTCCAATGTCTACGTGATGAATACTTGATGATGATGATGATCTTTGACACAAAAATGGGCCATACAGTTACTGTATTTTCATATGAACACACAAATACAACAGATAATTTTCTTAAGTGCATGACACAACGGTTATAATTTGTAAGCAGAAGTGGATAATCACTGAGATCTTCATCTTCATTGTACATCGAGTAGGTTAAAAAGGAGAAAAAGAAGGGGTTGCTGTCTCAGGTGTGCCAGAGGAGGAAACTGTGGAGGAGGTTGAAAGGGAGATAGGAGAGGCAAGGCACACTTAGTATAACTTGACAGAATACATTGAAATTTCTGTCTGACACTTGTTTTTTCATTTCTCTATACATATATATATATTTTTAAGATTTTATTTATTTATTTGACAGAGAGAAACACAGCTAGAGAGGGAACACAAGCAGAAGGAGTGAGAGAGGGAGAAGCAGGCTTCCTGCAGGGCAGGGAGCCTGATGTGGAGCTCGATCCCGAGTCTCCGGGATCATGACTTGACCTGAAGGCAGTCGCTTAATCAACTGAGCCACCCAGGCACCCCTCTCTATAAATATTTTTATATGGTACTACTCCTTCCACTATTTGTTTCAAAGTCAGTTTCTGTATCACAGAACGTCCATGTTTTAAAAGAAGACAAAAGCAGTCTTGAGTAATTGAAACCCTATGATCAGATTGTCTGATGTCAGTTTGTTTTCTGGCACTGCTTCTTCGATGTCTCCATGTTCCCTATCTTTAAACCTCTCACTCGCCACCTTTTTTTTTTGCCATATCCACAATCTCTTTTATGATTTCTATGATTTTTCTCTGTCATAAATTCTGTGACATCATGTACAACATTTGGACATAGTTTTCTCTAGGAATTTGTTGTTTTGGGCTTAATGGCTTTCACAGCTTTTTCTTTAACACTGATGGTATAGTCAGTGGTGTAATCCTTATAAACTTTCATGATGTTCTGTCTATCAGGGTTCTCTTCTGTAGTGTTGACAATTCTTTCAATAGAGTAACATGTCTAATGAGTCTTCATGGTCCTCATGACTCCCTGAAATAGAGGCTGAATTAGAGATATTGTGTTAAGGGGCAAAGAGACCATGCTGACACTTTTGATGTGAACCTGTGGAGTTCTGGGTGGCCAGAGGCATTGTGTAATATCAGAACATTACTTTTTAAATTTAAATTTTATTTTAATTCCAGTATAGTTAACATATAGTGTTCTGTTAGTTTCAGGTGTACAATATAGTGATCGAATACTTCCATACATCACCCAGTGCTCATCGCAACAAGTGCCCTCCTTAATCCCCATCACCTATTTAAACTGTCCCACACCCGTCTCCATGTGTCAGTTTATTCCCAATAGTTAAGAGTCTGATTCTTGACTGTTTCTCTCCCTTTCCCTCTTTCTCTCTTTCTTTTTTGCCCTTGCTCATTTGTTTTATTTCTTACATTCCACCCATGAGTGAAATCATATGGCATTTGCCTTTCTCTGACTGACTTATTTCACTTAGCATTATACTCTCTAGGTCCATCCATGTCGTTGCAAATGGCAAGATTTCATTCTTTTTTATGGCTGAATAATATTCACTGTATATGTATATGCATCTTCTTTATCCATGCATTAGTCGATGGACACTTGGGCTGCTTCCATATGTTGATTATTGTAAATAATGCTGCTATAAACTTGCAGATACGTGTATCCCTTTGAATTAATGTTTCTGTATACTTTGGGTAAATCCCCAGTAGCGTGATTACTGGATCATAGGATACCTCTATTTTTAACTTTTTGAAGAACTTCCATACTGTTTTCTCGAGTGGCTGTACCATTTGCATTCCCACCAATAGTGCACAAGGGTTCCATTTTCTCTGCATCCTCACCAAAACCTGTTGTTTCTTGTGTTGTCAATTTTAGCCTTTCTGATAGGTAGGGGATTGATATTGCATGTCATTCTGAACTTAAAAAGGCAGTCCCTTATTGGCATGGTACTTCCTGACTGCTGGGACAAATCCCTGATAGAACCACTCCAGAAAAATAGTTCTCATTGTCCAGGATTTCTTGTAAAACCAAACACTGGCTGCTAGTGTTGATCTTTTCCCTTCAGGACTTGGGTATTAGCAGCTTGATAGATAATCAGCAATCCCCAGCAGAAGCCTGACTGCATTTGCATAAAACAGTAGAGGCTGCTTATCCTTCCCTGCCTTCAATCCTGGGTCTCAGTTCTCTCTCTTACTAATAAATGTCCTTTGTGGCATTTTTTCCTTCCTGGAACACTACACATTCATCTGCATTAAAAATCTGTTCAAGTAAAATCTTTTGTCCTCAGTGTTTTATTTGATGTTGTCTAGAAAATTGTCCACTGCCTCTTCATTGGCAGAAGCTTATCTTCTGTTCTTTTGACATGTTTTAAGTCAAACTTCTTTCTAAAATTATTAAACCATCCTTTACTGACATTAAATTCTCCAGATTTAGGTCATTCATCTTTTGCTTTAAGTTATAATAGAATGGCTTTTCTTTTTCTGGAGTCGTATTAAAGTCATAAGTATGCCTTTCTTCTAATCATCCTTCACCCACATAAAAGCTGCATCCCAATATGAGGTACAGAGATATTTTGCAAAAAGTATAAGGTTTTTGCACCTGCTGGTGTAGCTGTGGTAACACCTTCATGAATTTCCTTTTCTCTCTCTCTTTTTTTTTATAATGGTCCTTATGCTATATTCATTTGTCTTGAAATGGGGAGCAACCACAGCTGTAAACCTCAATCTGTACCACTTTGTATTTAGGACCAAATGGATTTTCTAACATTCTCCGTGTGCTGCACTGATACTCCTGGTCTCGACCATGGGCTAACCTCTCCACAAGAAGATTTAGGTCTGCATAACAACATGACTACCTTGTGTCTGGAGAAAAATAGTAAGAAAAAATGGCCTATAAATCTCCAAATGCTTATTATTTTTTAACAGTTTTCTAACAGAGTAGATCCAAACAATTAAGAAGTACATACCAATTGCTTTTACTCTTCAACCAGGTACCTCATTCTTCACAGTCACAAGTTAAGGGTAAGGCAGTAAGTAGTCCAATAATATTAATCGAGGGAAGTCTTTCCACAAAGAATAGGGTAAGAATGATAGATAAGCAATCTAATAACACTTGATGTTATTAACTTTTTTAATTGCCACAGTAATAGGCAAAACATGACATCTCATTCTTAGGAATTACATTTCTTTGATTATTAGAGATGTTGGACCATCTCTAATATTTTTATACCTATTAATTACCAACTGTTTTGACAGTGTCTTAGAAGGCAAATGTCACATATCTCTCAAAATATCCAGTGGTGGGGCACATGGGTGGTGGCTCAGTCAGTTAAGTGTCTGACTTCAGCTCAGGGCATAATCTCAGGGTCCTGGAATAGAACCTGCGTGGGATCGGGCTCTGTGCTCATCAGGGAGTCTGCTTCTCCCTCTCCCTCTGCCTCTCCCCCCAGCTTGTGTGCGCTCTCTCTCTCTCAAATAAACAAATAAAATCTTAAATATATATATATATATATATATATATATATATATATATATATATATCCTGTGGCATTTTTGCTAAATGGGATTCTGCCTATACTGAGTATACCATAGGCCGACCAATATGAAAATGTTTTTCTTTCATTTAAAATAACTTGCTAAATGTGACGTGTTGTATCTATATATAGTCTGGGAGAATCGATCCATTTCTATAAATTAGGAGAAAAGATAGGTGATGCATTATTTTCTATTATGACTGTAACAAATCTATTACTGGATATTGTCTGATTGGATATATTATAATAGGACTTGGTTTTTCTTTTTATTATTAACCAACAAAGGGTAAGTATGTATCTGAACATTATAGTTCTTGATGAAGAGAAGAACTATAACAAAATTTTCCATACCTATGCAGAAGACATACAGTTTCTAGGTTTTACAAATAGTTCACAGTTTGGTTAAAAAGTCTGTTTATTCTCTGCATTCCTTTTTTTTTTAATTTAATGTACATCACTCTTGTTTTCTTTAAAACATTGGAGTTGGCTCTTATGCAAATACATATAAGTAGTAGGTACTAGCGGTGGCATGGTTATATAGAGGGTTGGGAGTTGGTAGGTTTAAGTCTCAAGCACTTAACATACTTATGGAACAATTCTCACAGTCCAAATTCTATTTAATTAGAACAGCTGAAGTGATGAAATCTATCTCTGCCATTTGCTAGTTTTTTAAATCTGTGAAAGTCACTTCTTTTAGCTTTAATTTCCTCACTTACAGATCCATTCAGATTATGGAACAAAATAAAATTAAGAAAACTAGTTTCCAATTTTAATTACAGTATATACGTGAGAGATTGCTATTATTTTGCAGTCACATCCCTTCTTCCTTTTAAATAACTTTTTAATTTTTCCTTGCCTTATTTGTACCATCTGAAATTCAGATCACTTATTTCTGCATGTAGACTAAACAGAGATGATCTCTGTGTACCTTTTCAGATTTCCATACGTGGAGACATCTCAAGCTACTAATTGGGGTATATGGTAAATTCAGAAATGTCCTGATAATGAATGAGTCCGATTATTAAGTTTCAAATACCGCCCATAGGGCTAGTTTTAGCCTTAGTAAGAAATACCTCATGGAGGATTAAAGTTCATTTTCTGTTTTGATTAAGTAGGCTCATCTTGGATTAAAAATACATACCCTTTGGAGATTGGTCAAACTCAAGACAAAATGCTCCTTCTATTAGAAGATCTTTATAAAACCATATTTTCTAGGATTTCAGGGCTTTTATATCACTAAATATGTGGCATGGGAGAGACAAAGTTTAGTTTTCATAGTGTTTGAAAGAGAAAAAACACTGATGACAGAGAACCAGTAAGCAAAAGCCTGGTTGCCAAATTCTAATAAACTCACCTGACCTCTGTATTTCAGATGCTTTAATTGTAAGGTAAATATTGATCTGAGATATGAGCTTTCCTTCTCAATGACTCATGCAAAATCCCATTCATCTGTGGGCCCAAAGGAATAATACTCCCAATGGGTCTTCCTACTGTAGTGAAAAACCAAACAAACAAACAAACAAAAAAACATATCTCCCGAAAAGCTTGAGAGATGTAGCTCAAAGGACATGAAAATTATGTATGTGTGCTTTAGAGAGTGTGATGGGCAAGTTACAGTGAAGTCCTTATTTGAGAGGCAAATTCAGATTGAAGAGATAGGAATATTGAAGTACCTAACTGGATATTTTTCGGTCCATTTAAATTTATTATTTTTTTTCTCTTCAGTTACACTGGCAATCTTTTAAATCAGCTTCATTGAAGTATAATTGTATATAAAAAATTTACCCTTTTAAGTTTACAACTTGATGAACTTTGACAAAGATATGCAGACCTATAACCACACCACAGTAAGATATAAAGTGTTTATATCAGCAGAAAAATTTCCCTCTTGGTTTCTCTCATTCCCCTCTTCCCATCCACAGCCCTTGGCAATCACTGATTTATCACTGTGGTTTTTCATTTCCTATAATTTCATATAAACGAAAACATACAATATGTAGACTTTTGTGTCTGATGTCTTTCATTCAGCATAATACTTTTCTGATTGATAAGTCCTGTTAAGTGTATCATTCTCAAAGGGTCTATACACCAAGAAGATTTAACAATCTGCATGATTAAGGAGATATTCTTGTTTCGCTCTGTTAGTAGAAGGCTTAGAAATGTCTTTGAAGTGAACTAGCTATAGTTTGATGTACTCTATTACATGGGCTTCAACAGTGAGATTGCGTGACCATTCACAATTTTTTCTGCTGGAAATTTGTAGTTTGTAATACCTGCAGGACACAGTGGTAACTTAGCACAGTCTTTATTTCTGAAAACTAATCTATGGTATGAGGGAGTATTGAAATGCACAGTTACTGACAGAATTAAAGAAAAATATGAAGAGAAGAAATAAATATCAGAAATGTCCTTCTTATTACAAAGGAAATACTTTGCTGGTGTTATATTTTAGAAAACATTTTCAAGTATAAACCTGAGTTCAACTAACATAACCTTCCCTGTTTTAGGATATACATGTCCCCAACTCTCCATACTACTCCTCAATGCTACAGGAACAGTATTTTTCTAACAACTAGCTAAAGGGCACATTTATCTGACAATTCTATCTCCAGTGGAAAAAGCCATTTTCAAAATGGCATTCAGGTAGCTCTCTGAAAGTTAACATAGCAATCTGTGGAATGTTCTATAAACAATAGCATATACATGTTTAGTTGATTGAATGTAGTGGGAAACCAAGAGTTAAATTATATTTTTATTTTATTTTATTTTTTATTTATTTTAAGATTTTATTTACTTATTTGAGAGAGAGAGCACAAGAAGGGGAAGCAACAGGCAGAAGGAGAAGCAGTCTCCCCACTGAGCAAAGAGCCAGATGCTAGACTCGATTCCAGGACCCTGGGATAATGACCTGAGTCAAAGACAGATGCTCAACCAACTGAGCCATGCAGGCATCCCTTAAATTATATTTTTAAATTCTCAGTTAGTGGATGAAGTTGCATATGAATTATCTATGTATCTTTTTTCTCTATCTTGATTGGTCACACACACACACACAATTTTAGTTTGTTTTTCTGATACCTGGTTATTAATTTGCTACAAGTCTTATCCTAGTAACATAAAGGTAATTTAATTATAAAAATCAACATTATAATTCATATATTTTGCTGGTGTAAATATTACACATTTTCTCTATGTAAGTAGACAAAACTTTTTAGAAAGGTCAAGAAATGTTTACTCTTAAAATCTGAAAATGAGAGCATTATTTGATAAGGATTATCTACTGAAAGCTTAAGACAAAAATAACCATATTTAATGGAGGAGTGTTAATATACTTTCCTTTGAGATCAGATGTAAGGCAAAAATGCTTTTTCTTGCAACACTGTTTAACACAATCATGTAATCTTGCCACAAATATGAGAAAAATAAACAAGGAATACATGGATTAGAAGACAAGAAAATGTATTTTCATTTATGTAGCTAGTATGATCATTTATTTATAGGAGCTCTTACAGAATCAACATGCACATTATTAGAACTAATAGATGTTTTCACAGAGAAAGAAAAATCAAGTTTTTCTATACCTGGAATAGCTGACTAAGGTATTATTTCTATTACGAATGAAATATATTCCTTTCACTGTATTTTCTTGCCAGTTTAATCAAAGTTTCATAAGACTACAATAAAGATAATGAAGCAGAAGGAATATATGAACAATGATTGATGATTATTTTCCAAAACACTCAAAGGACCTCAATCCATAAACATAAGAAGCACGATAGTGTGAAGAAAGGATAAATACAAAGAAATTTAAACCTAAGCACGCTGTAGTAAAACTGCTGGGAGTGAACAAGGAGAAAATCTTTAAAGAAGCTCAAGAAAACAGTTGCAGAATATCATTAAGAACAACAGTATAACTGGCATCTTATGTCTCAACCCCACCAAAAAAGGAGTAAGAATGTCGTTAATAATATCTTAAAGTAAAAATGAAGTAAATGGAAATTTAAAGTTCTGTAATATATCAAATTTATCCATCAAGTATTAAGGTGAATTGAAAACATTTCTTGAAAAGCACAATGGAAGAATTTATCATCAGCTGACTGGCACTACATTAAAAAAGTATTACTTTGGCTGTTGGAAACTTATTCCTGAGTGTAGCTTATAGATGGAAGATGGAAAAAGATAAATCTAAATGAATGTTGTCAATATAAAACTATGGAACATCATTGATAACATCTATGTTTGCTTCAATACATATAAAAATAAAATATTCAAAATTTAGAAGGGGATAACTGAGATGAAATTAGCCTAAGGTCTTTGTATCTTTTAGGATTTATGAACAGTAATCATTGATATTGGATTTTAAAGCAAAGATTTATGTTGTAGTCTTTAGGGTAAATATGAAAATAGCAGTAAAAGAATGTACAACTAAGGAGTTAATGGAGAGATAAAAAAAAAAGCATAATAAAATCATTAAATCAAAACAGACAGGGCAAAAGAAGGTACATAAGAGAGGTGGGACCAAGAGCAAGTACATTATAAAATGGTAGATTTTAAGCCAAATATATTATTTATTCCATTAAATGTAAGTGAGCATAATTTCCTAGTTAAAGATAATGAAAACCTGATTAAAAAGCTATAGACACTTTTCATTTTTTAAAATTTTAAAAATTTTTTAAAGATTTTATTTTGTAGCAATCTCTACAGCCAATATGAGGCTCAAAGCCACAGCTCCAAGATCATCAAGAGTATCATGCTCCATCGAATGAGCCATTCAGGAACCACAGAGATGTATTTTATTTTATGTATTTATTTAAATATTTAATTATTTAGTTCAACATCTGTTTATTTTAGATGGCAAGGAGGGGCATAGGGAGAGAGAATCCAAGCAGACTCTGTCCTAAGCGTGGTACCCAATGCAAGGTGTAGTCCCACAACCCCAAAATCATGACCTTAGCCAAAACTAAGAGTCTGATACCTAACCACCTGTGACACCCAGGTGCCTCTGGAGACTTTTTAAAAATACAATGATATAAATAGGTTAAAGAGCAAGTTATGAAAAAAGATTACTATGCAAGCACCAGGAAAAAGAAAACTTGTTCTAGCTTTACTCATATGACAAAACTTGAAGGTAGAAGGAGAAGTTATTAAAGATAGAGAGGTATTTCATAAGAAGAAACTCTCAACTTGCCAGATATATATGCAAATCATATAAATCATATATATTTGTATGAACCCAGTGAAATCTCAAAATATACACAGTAAAAGCTAATAGAACTAAAGTGAGATTTTAACACATATTTCATTTTAAATTTAGAATAAAATGAGAAAAAAGATAACTAAGATTGAAAAACTCAACTATCAAATTTAACTTAATGACAGTAGAAGGAAAAGATCACAATAAAGGGAGACATACCAAAATATAAAGCAACTTTAAAATAGACTACAAATAAAGCCAAACTTTGGATCATTTATGGTATATTTTAGTGGTTTTTTTTGTTGTTGTTTTTTGGTTTGTTTTGTACTCTTTTGCAACCAGTAAAAACTAAGGAAGGACAGAAATAATTATTTGTGGAATGAAAAAGGGGTATGACTTCAGATCCTATGGGTTATTATAAAGATATTAACAAGGAATTTGAAGAACTTCATGAGAATAAATTTCTTTAAATAGATAAAAGGAGAATATCTTTTTAAACATACATGTAAAAAACTGAAACAAGAGGACATGGAAGATGAATAATTTTTTATCTATTAATGAATTTGATGTCATAATTAATTTGAATCCTTAATGGAAACTCTTTCCAATTAATGTCTACTTATGTATCGGATGAAGTGCTTTGTGTCCCTGTGAGAACTAATGGAAATGTCCAGAAAGTTTTTCATAATCTATTTAATGCATCAGAGAACAGGGGATAAGATTCTTTACAAGGTGGAAACATGTGAAGGTAAGATGAAGATCTGCAGTCACTCAATCATTTTCCCCCTAAGAGCAGTTGCAAATTTCAAATTAGGGAAGATGTTAAGAAACAGAAAGTTGAGAAGAAATTGGAAGCAAGAGGAACTCTTGGGAATCTTAAGCAGTAAAATGCAGGAGACTTTAGGGGCCATAGATGCCTGTAGTCTTCTGAAAACATTGGTCATATTCTGAACCTATGCAGGGTAGAATGCTAAAAAGCAAAGTAGAAGACAGTTGAAAAGAAGTTCCAAAACCTTGCAATGTTGAAAATTAATTAAAAGATTATACTTTATTATTCATCAGCAAGAGGGACCATCATGAACAACCCCCCAGGCTTAAATTTGGAACCTCTGGTGAACTACCAGACAAGCATATGATAAACGAGTTGTAAACTGAGATTTACCAAACCTACAGCCCAACATTGACTCCCATGGATCTTGTCTGCTTTAAATCAATCATTACCTCTAAATTTACCTGCTTAGTAGAGGGGAGTGAATACAATGTGGTATATGATAAATTCATTTGGAATCTCTAAGGATTTTATTTTAATACACCATTTCTGGTATTCATTAAAAAATTATTTGGCATATATATAAAGAAGTTGAGGATAGAGCAACTAGGCACTAGATAATAAGGAAATAGAAGACTTGAGTAACAATCTAGAGAAAGTAGGACCAGTAGGCACATACAGGACATTTCCCTAAAAACCAGCAGAATACACACTCTCTTCAAGTACACATGGAACATTCTCCAAGATAAACAATATGCTTGTCCATAAAACAAGTTTTAGAAGATTTTAAGAGTTTGGAAACCTATAAGATATGATTTCCTATCACAATAGTATTAAATTAGAAATTAACAACAAATTTATAAAACTCAAATAATAGAAATTAAATAACATACTCCTAAATAACCAAACGTCTAAGATGTACTTATATGGAAAAAGAAAGATACTTTGGAATAAATGATAATGAAGACACAACATACCAAAATTTAAGGGATGTGGCTTAAATATAGTGCTTAGAGGGGAAACATAGTTAAAATGGCTATTTTTTTAAGATTTTATATATTTATTTGACAGAAACACAACTAGAGAGGGAACACAAGCAGGGGGATTGAGAGAGGGAGAAGTAGGTTTCCCGCTGAGGAGGAAGCCTGATGCGGGGCTCAATCCTGGGACTCTGGGATCATGACCTGAGCTGAAGGCAGATGCTCAATGACTGAGCCACCCAGGCACCCCAATAAATGCTTACTTTAAAAAGGAAGAGATAACACATATCACAGCCTAACCTCATATTGTAAGACACCAGGAAAATGATAAAATGTATAAACCCTTTAGCACGACTAACCAAGAATAAGGAGGGCGCAAATTAAAAGAGAACTTAAATTCAGTAATGAGAAAGGGGATATTACTGCTGATACAAAAAAAAAAGAAATTTAAGGGAATAATAAGAGCAACTCTATTCCAAGAAATTAAATTTGATGAAATGAAAAAATTTGTAGAAACACACAAACTTCCCAAAAATGTCTCAAGAAGATATGAAATATCAGAAGAGATTAAAAAAAAAAATCAAGTGTTATGGGTAGAATTTTA
The DNA here is from genome assembly GCA_004023965.1 of Spilogale gracilis. Taxonomy (NCBI): domain Eukaryota; kingdom Metazoa; phylum Chordata; class Mammalia; order Carnivora; family Mephitidae; genus Spilogale; species Spilogale gracilis. The sequence continues at coordinate 17,974 of PITA01000292.1, forward strand.
CTCCTCTTCCCTAGAATTCGTATGTTGTAGACCTCACTTGCGGTACCTCAGAATATGCTCTCCTTTGGAAAAAGGATCATTGCAGATGTAATTAGTTATGATGAGATCATGTGACTGGTGTTCTTTTAAATATGAGAAATTTGGACTCACATTCACACAGGAATAACAACATATGTCATTGAGGGCAGTGACTGGAGTTGTGTTTATACAAGCCAAGTTACACCAAATATTGACCTCAGAAGCTAGAAAGAGGGAATAGAACAGATTTTTCCTCTTGACCCTCAGAAGGAACCAATGTTGCCAACACCTTGATCCCAAGCTTCTACCCTCAAAAACTGTGAAAAAAATTAATTTTTATTAAAGTTCCTAGTGTGTGGTTTTTGTTACAGCAGCCCTAGCAAACTAATATTAGTAGAAACCACCCCCTCCACCACCAAAAAAGAAAAGCTCAGGCACAAATGTCTTCACTAGTGGATTTTACAAACATTTATTGAAGAAATACCAATTTTCCACAAACTCTTCCAGAAACATCAAAAGTAAAGGAAAATTTCCATACTCATTCAATAAAGCCAGCATTAATCTGATACCAAATCCAGATATTGAAATCACAAGTTTTCTCTTTTTTATGTCTGAGTAATATTCCACACACACATATACACACACATGCACACACCACATTTTTATCCATTCCTCAATCGATGGACATTTGAGTTCTTTCCACAAACTGGCTATTGTTGGTAATGCTGCTATAAACTTCGGGGTGTATGTATCTTTTTGAATCAGGATTTTTCTATCCTTTGGGTAAATACCTAGTAGTGCAATTGCTGGATCATAGGGTAGTTCTTTTTTCTTTCTTTCTTTATTTTTTAAATATTTTATTTTTATTTATTTGACAGAAAGATAGCAAGAGAGGGAACACAAGCAGGGGGAGTGGGAGAGGGAGATGCAGACTGTCCTCTGAGCAGGGAGCCTGATGTGGGCCAGATCCCAGGACCCTGGGACCATGACCCGAACCGAAGGCAGACACCCAGTGACTGAGCCTGAGCCACCCAGGCATCCCAAGGTAGTTCATTTTTAACTTTTTGAGGACCCTCCAAACCATTTCCGGGAGTGGCTGCATCCATTTGCATTCCCACCAATAATGTAAGAGGGTGCTCCTTTATTCACATCCTTGTCAACATCTGTTGCTTCTTGTGTTAATTTAAGCTATTCTAACAGGTATGAAGTGATATCTCATTGTAGTTTTGATTTGCATTTCCCTGATGATGAGTGACGGTGAGCAGTGCATCTTTACATCTTTTCATAAAGATATTATGTATGTCTTCTTTGGAAAAATGTCTATTTTTGTCTTTTGCCCATTTTTCAATTGGATTATTTGGTGTGTGTGTGTGTGTGTGTGTGTGTGTGTGTGTGTATGTGTGTGTTTGTGTGTGTTGTTTGATAAGTTCTTTATGAATTTTGGATACTAACCCTTTATCAGATATGCCATTTGCAAACATCTTCCATTCCATAAAAAAGAATGAAATCTTCCCATTTACAACCGCATGGATCGAGCTAGCGAGTATTAATTATCCTAAGCAAAATCAGCCTGAGGAAGACAAATACCACATGATTTGGCACATACGTGGAATTTAAGAAACAAAACAGGTGAACCTAGGGGCTAAGAAAAAGAGAGACAGACCATAAAATAGATGTTAACTATAGAGACCAAACTGAGCGTTTCTGAAGGGGAGGTGGATGGTGGGGGGATAGGTTAAATGGGTGATGAGCATTAAGGAGGGCACTTGTGATGAGCACTGGTTGTTGTATGTAAGTGATGAATCACTAAATTCTACATCTAATACTACACTGTATCTTAACCAACTGGAATTTAAATTCATACTTGAAGGAAAAAAACAATAAATCTTAATAACATGAACAAAAGCCCAAGAAATCACAAGGAGAGAAATCTATAGCCCATTATGCCTTATGAACATAGATACAAAATCTGCAACAAAATACTAGTGAACTGCATCCCCTAATACAAAAAGTATTATGTAACATGAAAAAGTGGCATTTATCCCAGGAATACAAGACTGGTTTAAATCCACAAATAAATTAATAAATACATGATATCAATATAATAAAGGATAGAAACCTTATTATCAGTACAGGACATGTAGAAAAAGCTTTTGAAAAAAATTCAATAGCTCTCATGATAAAATTAAAAAAAAACTAAGAATGAAAATGTTCTTTTTCAGTTTGATAAAGGGGCATCTACAAAAACATCCACAGATAACATACAGAATGGTCAAAGAATGGATGTTCTCCCTATGAGAACAAAACAAGGATTATTAATCTCACCACCTTTATTCAACATTGTATTTCAGGTATCAGGCAGGGCAATTAGATAGAAAATGAAATAAATGTCACCCAGATTAGAAAAGAAAAAATAAAACTACTTTTATTTAGAACTAATAAACTAATCTAGCAAGGTTACAGGGTACAAGATCAGTGTACGATTAATTCGTGTTTCAGGTCTAACAATTGTTTGGTGGAATCTTTCAGGTTTTCTACATAGAATATCATGTCTCTTGCAGATAGTGAAAGTATGAGTTCTTCCTTGCCAGTTTGGATGCCTTTTATTCCTTTTTGGTCTCTGATGGCTGAGGCTGAAACTTCTAGTACTATGCTCAGTAACAGTGGTGACTGTGGACATCCCTGTCTTGTTCCTGACAGTAGAGGAAAAGCTCTCAGTTTTTCCCCATTGAGGATGATATTAGCTGTGGGTGTTTTGTATATGGTTTTTATGATGATGTCAAGGAATCAGCTTTCAGCTTCATTGGTCTGTTCTAGTGGGGCTTTTTTTGTTTCTATGTCATTTATTTCTGCTTTAATCTTTATTATTTCCTTTCTTCACTGTTCTATTTCTAGCTCCTTTAGTTTAAGGTTAGGTTTTATATTTAAGACCTCTCTTGCTTCTTGAGTTTGACCTGTATCACAGTATCCTTCCTTCCTAGGACTGCCTTTGCTGCATCCCATAGGTTTGGACTGTCGTGCTTTCATTTTCCTTTGTTTCGATGTACTTTTTTGTTTCCTCTTTCAGTCTATTTACAATGAATCAATAAAAAATGTTACTAACAATTCCACTTACAATAGCATCAAAATAAATAAGAGACTTATGAATAAATTTAAGTAAAAATTAAAATTTATACTCTGAAAACTATAAAATATTGCTGAAATAAGTGAAATAAATTTTAATACATCTAACTAGGTGGAACGAAATTCCAGGCTCATAGGTCAAGAGAATTAATATTCAGATGAAACCTTCAAAAGTGATCTACAGATGATAAGTAATCCCTTCAAAATCCCAACTGGCTTCTTTGTAGAAATTAATGCAATGATTCTAAAATTTATTTGGACGTTAAAAGGACTGTGAATATCCAAATAATCCTGGGTGAAAAGAAAAAAAAAGTTGCAGGAGTCATACTTTCTGATTTGAAAATTTGCTACATAGCTGTATAGTAAACAAAGTAGTGTGGTACTGGAATAAGGATGAACCTATGGAAATTAACTCTCACATTTGTAGTCAATTTATACTTGATAAGAGTGCTAAGACATTCCAATGGTGGGAAGAATAATGTTTTTAACAAATGGTGCTGTGGCAACCAGATATCCGCATGCAAATGAATGAGTTTGTACCTTGCACTATCCCACATGTAAAAAGTATATCGAAATGCATCTGGTTTTAGATGTCAGAGAAATCAGTATAAAATTCTTAGACGTAAACAGAGGCAGAAAACACCATGGTCTTGGATTAGGCATCTGTTTCTCATAAATGATGCCATAAACACAAGCAACAACAACAACAAAAATAGTCATATTGCACATCATCATTTTTAAAAGTGCCTGTGCTTAAGGATGACAAGAAAGCACTTCTACAGAAATGGGAGAACGTGTTTACAAATTATGTATCTCGTAAGGGTCTTGTATCTAGAATATGGAGAGGATTCCACAACTGTATAATACAGAGACAACTAAATTAAGAAAAGATGAGCAGAGGATCAGAATCGATATTTTTCCAAAGACATACAGATGTATAATATACACCTTAAAAGATGTACATAACATTAGCTATGAAAACTGCAAATCAAAACCAAAATGAGATTCCACTTCACACCACATCCACTCCTCTGTACCTCAGGTGTCCCGGGATGCGGCATGCCCTGGCCTTGTGTTTATTGTCATTGACTCCTAGGCCAAGTGCCATCTGTGTTCTCAGACTAGGGAGACCAAAGCCAATCCTTGAGGTAGTCACCAGATAAATCTTATTTTTCTTCTCAGGGATTAGCCAGTGGCTGAGAGACAGGCTGAAGTGCGGGGAGGGGCTCAGGCTGGTGATTGTACACTAGTCCAAAAGTTAACCTTTGTTTTCCTTGGCCCCCGGGCATCTGTAGTATGCTTGTCCAATCCGCATCAGGAGATAGGCAAGCCAAGCTAGTCCCTTGGGCAGCCCCCCACCCCACCTCCAATATGTTGGAAGTCGGAACACAGGGTTCAGCTCTTTTCCTCCCTAGAGAGAGGCAATGATTTGTACTTTTTCACCTAGTCACTCTGTATTGAGCCTGAGGGAGGAACTATGGCAAGTGCTTGCGTGCTGGACCAGAGTGTTACTTGTGTTGTCAGTGGCTCGCAGTATTGGGTTTATTCCTGTCAGTGCTCAGATTTAGGCAAGATAGAAACAAGTCCATGGAGTAGCCCCCAGAAAATTCACCCTAAATTCCACTCTTTTCCTTCAGTCCCCAGCTTAGAGCTGAGGTCTTCTTGCTGATTACAGTCATATGGTGCTCCTTGGGAGGGTGTGGGAGTATAGCAAGAGGACATCTTAGGTTTTCCTAAGGATTTCAGTGTTACTGTTTTGTGGCCAACCCCCAGGAGCAGGAGCCTCTCATCTCGGTTTCTGTATTTCTCACAAAGAATTGATCCATTTATCATTGTTGATAAGTTGTGTCTTTCCAGGGAAAGAGGTTCTAGGTCTTTCTATTCTTCCTTCTTGCTGATGTCATCAGTGCTCAATATTGATTTTTTTAACAAAATTATTAGTTGAGTTTTTCTTTCTTTGTATTTGACTCTCAGATGTATAAAGCAAGATATATCACTTATCATCATTTATAATTATAATGATTCTGATTACTTTCTTCTGATCAAATGAGGTATATTGCTCTGAGATAACATCCTGAAATGAAGTTGCAATGGGACTCATATATTAAAGAGCTGATCAAAATATGCTTTAAATTCTGTATGTCAGCACTTTTTCTCACACACTGCGGAAGGAATGTAAATTGGCACATTTATTGAAAGCACATTGTAATTATGTGTCATGCCTTGACAACATCTGTACTCTAGTAATTTACCCACATCTCTCCCTGGTTCCTGGAAATAAAGATTTACATTGAATACTGTTCTTTGTAGGTTTTTTGTTTCTTTTTTTTTTAAGATTTTTTTTTATCTGACAGAGAGAGAGATCACCAGTAGGCAGAGAGGCAGGCAGAGAGAGAGGAGGAAGCAGGCACCCTGCCGAGCAGAAAGCCTGATGTGGGCCTCGATCCCAGGACTCTGAGATCATGACCTGAGCTGAAGGCAGAGGCTTTAACTCACTGAGCCACCAAGGTGCCCTTTGTTTCTTTTTTCAGTAAAGCTAAAGCTTTTGAAATACATCAAGTGCCCCACGATAGAAGATTGATACAGTAAAGCAAGGTGCATACCTGCATGGAATAGTATATAGCCACTAAAATAGAGACCTAAAAATACTTAGACTTAAGAAAATGCTTGTGATTGGGGCGCCTGGGGTGGCTCAGTTGGTTAAGCGACTGCCTTTGGCTCAGGTCATGATCCCGGACACCTGGGATTGAGTCCCACATTGGGCCCCCTGCTCAGCGGGAAGCCTGCTTCTCCCTCTCTCACTCCCCCTGCTTGTGTTCCCTCTCTGGCTGTGTTTCTCTCTGTCAAATAAATAAATTTTTTAAAAAAAGAAATAAAATGCTTGTGATTAAGGTAATTTAAGGAAAGAAAAAAGAAGCTACATACTAAACTATAAGTGTGTTAAAAATCACAGGATACCTGGTATTCATTTTTAAGTACTTCAACTAAAGAAAAGAAAAATATAAGGTGATAAATAAAGTGAGGAATATTCTTTAAAAAAGAGATTTTATTTATTTATTTGAGAGGGAGTGAAGAAGAGAACACCAGCAAGTGGAGCGGTAGGAGGAGGGGCAGAGGGAGAGGAGGAAGCAGACTGCCTGCTGAGCAGGGAGCCTGACGCGGGGCTTGAGCCCAGGACTCGGGGATCATGACCTGGGCCAAAGGCAGATGCTTAACGAATAAGCCAGCCAGGTGCCCCCAGAAATTGAGGAATATTCTTAATAATTGTTGAATCCTGATGATACATCTTGCTTTATTGTAATTATCTCTAGATATGTTTAAAAAGTTTCATGATAACTTTGAAAACAATCCATAGATGAGAACTTGGAGCACAGGTGCCTGGGTGGCTCAGTGGGTTAAAGCCTCTGCCTTGGGCTCAGGTCATGATCTCAGGGTCCTGGGATCGAGGCCCGCATCGGGCTCTCTGTTCAGCAGGGAGCCTGCTTCCTCCTCTCTCTCTGCCTGCCTCTCTGCCTACTTGCAATCTCTCTCTGTCAAATAAACAAATAAAATCTTTTTAAAAAAATGTTGAAGCACAAGGGATTTTTAAGGCAGTGAAGATATTCTGTATGATAATGTAATGGTAGGTACATGTCATTATACGTTTGTCAAAACCCATGAAATGTACAACACAGCCTGAGCCCTAGGGTAAACTGTGAATCTTAGTTAATAATATATCAAGGGGCACCTGCATGACTCAGTCAGTTAAGCGGTTGCCTTTGTCTCAGGTCATGATCCCAGGATTCTGGAATAGAGCACCATATTGGGCTCCTTGCTCAGCAGGGAGCCTGCTTCTCCCTCTCCCACTGATTGTGTTCTCTCTTTTTCTTACTATCTCTCTGTCAAATAAATAAATAAAATCTTTAAAAAAGAATAATATATCAGTATTGGTTCATCATTTGTAACAAATGTACCACATAAGGGCAAAATGTTAATAATAAGGTACTTGGAGAGGTTGAGGGGACCTATGTAAATTGTATATTTTTCACTCAATTTTTCTGGAAACCTAAAACCACTCTAAAAACCGCCTATTCATTATTTAAAATAAATAAGGTACTATGCATAAGCTGTTTTATTATCAATTTTCTTTTATATATTTACAGTGAATAAGGCTGAAAATGATACAGAAAAATAGAAAGGAAAAAGTCTTTCGTGGAATTTTGAGTTACTTTTATGTCCTCATCCTTAATGTTATGTGTTTTTTAAATTATTATTAGATGGGGGCGCTTAGGTGGGTCAGTCGTTTAGCGTCTGCCTTCTGCTCTGGTCCGGATCCCAGAGTCCTGGGATCGAGCCCCGCATCAGGCTCCCTGCTGGGCGGGAAGCCTGCTTCTCCCTCTGTCACCCCCCTGCTTGTGTTCCCTCTCTCACTGTGTCTCTCTCTGTCAAAAAAAATTCATAAATAAATCTTCAAAAAAATTATTATTAGGTAAAGATCAAAGAAAATTCATGCATATGTATTACAGTCTATAACACTTCTCAGAAAAAATCTATTATAATATTATCATTTGGTTATATTCCTTTCAGTATATTCTTTACCTATAATATATGCATTTGTACATGTATATGTAAAGATGTGTTATACATAAACAAATGAAGAAAAACCATGCACAGGATGGCATTTGTTTAACACAGTCCGTGGTGCAAATATCCAAGTAGTTTTTGCAGTCTGTGCGAAAACAAATTTATTAATCTATTTCCTGAAATTAGCAGACACTTTGTATTCAATTTACTATCCACAAAAACAAGTAAATTAGGAAATATAATTGTATGAATTTAATTTAATGTATTTTATTTTTTATTACTTTTTATTTTTTCCATAACCCAGCCACCCTATCCCTCCTCCACCCCCCAGCAACCCTGTTTGTTTCCTGAGATTAAGAGTCTCTTATGGTTTTTCTCTCTCCTAGGTTAATTGTGTGAATTTTAACATTTATTCTTTGAAAAATATATACTAAGCCATTCAAAACTGATGCTTATATTTATTTAAATATGGTACTAAATCTTCAAGATTTTTTAAAAAATATATAAAATGTTTTCACTCAAAACATCACATCTGAAACTGATTTTCTCTGACTTTATTCTTCAATATCACTGTTTCTTCAGTAAATTTGAGAAATAGTCTGATTCTTCTTTGCCCTCAATTCTATTTGAAAGTCTTCTTTCACCATTTGATATAGTGGATTACATCGATCAATTTTCAAATGCTGAAGCACCTTGTATAATGGCAATAAATCTCCATTGGCTGTGGTAGAAAATTCTTTTTACATGTTTTTGGATTTGATTTGTTAATATTTGAGATATTTTGCATCAATGTTTATGGGACATACTGCTTGGTGGTTTTCCTTTCTTGTGATGCCTTTAGTCTGGTTTTGGTAATGAGGTAATGCAGACCTCACAGAATGAGCTAGGAAGTGTTCCCTCTGCTTGTATTGTCTGGAAGCATTTGTAGAGAATTGGAATCATTTCTTCATTACATTTTGGTAGACTTTACCATTGAAACAATCTGGGCCTATGGCTTTCTTTTTTTTTGGAAGGTTATTATTTATTGATTCAATTTTGGTAAATATAGACTTATTTAGATTCTGTATTTCTTCATGTGTACATTTTAGTGTTTTATATCTTTCCTGGAATTTGTTCATTTCATCTGTTAAGAAATTTATGGGCATAGAGTTTTTCACAAAAATTTGGGGGTGTACGTTTGCCCTGGAACCTCAGTTTTCTGATGGATCCTGGAAGTTATTTATTCTTCAGTTTGTTCAAACGTTTTCTTGTAGGACTGGAGTGAAATTTGAAGTCATTTTTGAGTCTAAGGGAGCAGTGTTTACAACAGTGATTTCTGACAACTTCTTCAATGCCTCTATAATCTGATAAAGCCTATGGGTCCTTGTTGCAATAAAAAATTAATAAAACCTTAATCCCAATATTGAATACAATCCTGTCTTGAATCCCATTCTTGGTGTCCTGATTATGCTAAGATGATGTTTTTCAAAATTTCATATTTGTGATATTTTTAACAAAATTGGCAGCGTTCTTTTTTTAAAAAAAAGATTTTATTTATTTGTTTATTTATATTATTAACATATAATGTATTATTTGTTTTGGGGTACAGGTCTGTAATTCATCAGCCTTACACAATACACAGTTCTTACCACTACATGCATGCTCAAATGCCCCCAGTGTCCATCCCCCAGCCACTCCATCCCCCCCACCCTGCTCCGCTCCAGTAACCATGAATTTGTTTCCCGAGATTGAGTCTCTTAAGGTTTTTCTCCCTCTCTGGTTTTGTCTTGTTTCATTTTTCTTCTCTTCCGCTATGATCCTCTGCCTTGTTTCTCAAATTCCGTATATCAGTAAGATCATATGATAATTCTCTTTCTCTGACTGACATATTTCGCTTTGCATAATACCCTCCAGTTCCATCGATGTCATTGCAAATGTCAGGATTTTGGTCTTTTGATGGCTGCATAGTATTCCACTGTGCATATATACAACATCTTTATCCATTCATCTGTTAATGGACATCAGGTTCTTTCCATAGTTTGGCTATTGTGGACAGTGCTGCTATAAACATTGGGGTGCACGTGCCTCTTCAGATCACTACATTTGTATCTTAAGGGTAAATACACAGTATAGTGTGATTGCTGGGTTGTAGGGTTGCTCTATTTTCAACTTTTTGAGGAATCTCCATACTGTTTTACAGATGGGCTGCACCAGCCTGCATTCTCACCAACAGTGTAGGAGGGTTCCCCTTTCCCTGCATCCTCACCAACAGCTGTTGTTTCCTGACTTGTGGTTTTTAGCCATTCTGACTGGCATGAGGTGGTATCTCATTGTGGTTTTGAGTTGTATTTCCCTGATGCCCAGTGATGTTGAGCACTTTTTCATGTGTCTGTTGGCCATTTGGATGTCTTCTTTGCAGAAATGTCTGTTTGTGTCTTCTGTCCATTTCTTGACTGGATTATTTGTTTTTTGGGTGTTGAGTTTGAATAGTTCTTTATAGATTTTGAATACTATACTTTTATCTGAAATGCTATTTGAAAATATGTTTATAAGATATAGAAAAGGAAGGGCACCTGGGTGGCTCAGTTTGTTAAGTGACTGCTTTCGGATCAGGTCATGATCCTGGAGACCCAGGATCGAGCCCCACATCGGGCTTCCTGCTTCTCCCTCTCTCAGTTCCTCTGCTTGTGTTCCCTCTCTAGCTGTGTTTCTCTCTGTCAAATAAATAAATAAAATCTTTTTAAAAAAGAGATAGAAAAGGAGAAAACAAAAGAGAGACAGGAGGAAAGACCAGGTGGAGATGTAGGCAGAACCTGGAATTGAGATGATGATACAACTAAGGAGCACCAGGAACTCCCAGTAGGTGTAAGAACCAAGGAAATTTTCTGTCATAGAGACTTTGGAAGGGAGCATGGCTCTCTTGACAATCTAATTTCAGTATTCTGGCCTCTAGAACCACAAGAGAATAAATTTCTGTTGTTTTAGGTCACCAAATTTGTAGCAATTTTTTGTGGCCACCCTAGGAAACTAATATAACCCCTAAATATTTCACCACATATATCCTGAGAACAAGGATATTCTTGTCTACATGCAATACAATAATCAAATCAGAACATTTAGCATTATTATAACATTTTATCTAACATATAGTTCTTATCTAATTTCTACATTTACCTCACAAATATGATTCATTGAATTTAATTTTCTACAACCCAAGATCTGAACTGAAATCACACATTGTCTTTATATCTCTTTACCTACTTGAATCTGAAATAGTACCTCATCTTTTTTCAAAACTTTTTTTTTTCTTGAAGAATGCAGACCAGTTGTTTTGTAGAATGTCCATGAGTCCCAGTTTATCTGATTGCATTCTTGTTTCTAGTTTCAGGTTATATTTTAGAAGAAATACTAGACCAATGGTACTGGTTTGTTCTCAGTACCTCAAAGCAAGAGGCACATAGTATTAGGCTGTATTATAATTGGTGGTATTAACTTGGGTCACTTGATTAAGGTGAGGCCCTCCATATTTCTCTACTCAACTGTTATTCCACTTTTAATCAATAAGTAATTTGTTCAGGAACAGTGAGAACTGTGTGAATATCTTGTTAACCAACAGGTTTGCACCCAATGATGTTATCATCCATTGATGATTATTGTCCTGATCATTTATTTCCATAATGCTTGCAAAATGATTATTTTCATACTGTCATTTCTTGCACATTTATTAGTTGTCTCTTGTGGTAAATTAAAGTTTCCCTTTTTTCTTTATCCTTTTTTTTTCTACTTTCCTTTTACCTTTATTTCTTCTCTATTTCTATCCCTGTATCTGTCTTTCTTTCTCTTTCTCTCTGCTTTGTTCCCCTCATCTTTTGGTCTGCTTTTACTTAGACTTTGAACATGTGGGTTCTTTTATTCTTTTTCAATTATATTATTATATATTACAGACATTTTTCATTTTTATTTCTATTGTACCAGATTTAGCTAGTATTTGGTAAAAAATTGTAATTCCAGGGGTGTCTGGGTAGCTCAGTCATTAAGTGTCTGCCTTAGGCTCAGGACATGATCCCGGAGTCCCAGGATCAAGGTGGGCATCGGGCTCCCTGCTTGTGTTCCCTCTCTAGCTGTGCTTCTCTCTGTCAAATAAATAAATAAAATCTTAAAAAAAACATTGTAATGTCAATCCAATATTTAAGGTAACAATGTTCTCATTGCATATTTGTGTCTCTCTTCCTTTACAGTGAGAACCTTGCCCCCTTTCAAAGGAATATATTTTATTCTATGAAACACCAATAACTAACATGTACAGAATTAATTTACCCTTACTACTATGAAAATAATACCTACTAAATGAAATTGATTTCATTACATTTTTTCTAACTTTAGCCGGAGGGTATGTATCTGAGTTTTAGTTGTGTGGGGCTTTTTCTTAAGTCTTTTTTTCTTTTTTTTCTTAAGGTTATTTATTTATTCAACAGAGAAAGTACACAAGCAGAGGGAAGGGGAGAGGAGAGGGAGAAGCAGGCTCCTCGCTGAGCAGACAACCCAACATGGGGCTCGATCTCAGAGCCCTAGGATCATGACCTGAGCCAAAGGCAGACCCTTAACAACTGAGCCACCCCGGGCACTCCTCCTCTTAAGTCTTTATTCTGTATGTCTGATACCATTATGTTCATTATTTTTATGTTTGACTGGATTTGATATGTTTGTTGCTTCTATTTTTTGATTATGCAATCAGTCAATATCCTTATAAATTTCAAATTTATATAAAATGTGTGAGAGAAGTGTCAGTTAGTCTCCTCGCCATTCTATCCTACTCTCAGTCTTTGCTTGTGGATCACCAGTTTCAGTGAGTCCTGCTTATTCTTTCTATGGACATTTTTCTAAACTAAGCAAATGAAGTATTAAAGTAGTCTACTTTTTTCCTCCTTAAAATTTATCCTGGAAATCACTCCAAATCAGTCCATAGAGATCATCCTTAATCCTTTATAGCTACAGTAATCTATTGCATATATAGTAGTGCCCCCTTATCCATTGTTTTGCTTTCTGTGGTTTCACTTATCTGCAGTCACCCAAGGTCCCAAAGCAGACTATGCTCCATCTCACATGCCATCAGAAGGTCGGGAATAGCCTGATGGTATGTCACAATACTTATGCCATTCACCTTACTTCATCTTATCATAGAGGCCTTTTATTATCTCATCATTACATGAAAAAGCAAGAGGAGTGTCGTAAAATATTTTGAGAGAGAGAACACATCCACATAACTTTTATTGAACTCTATTATTATAATATTTCTATTTTATTGTTAATTACAGTTATTAATATTTTATTGTGCCTAAGTTATAAGTTAAAGTTTATCATAGCTATGTATGTATAGGAAGGCATAGTATATACAAGGGTTTGGTCATTCTGTAGTTTCAGGCAGCCACTGGGGTTTCTTAGTACATGTCCCTGTGGATAAGACTGGATTTCTATGCATAACATCATTCAATCAACCAGTTGCCTATGTATGGGCTTTTGCATAGTTAAAATGATGATTTGTTGGAACAGATAATATCCCAAACCATAACAGCATGCAAATGTATTTTCTTGTTGTTGGTGGCATATCTTGGACCTACATTTCTAAAAGTGATATTCTTTGGTCTAAATGTAAATGCATGTATAATTTTAGTTGCTATTGCTATGTTCCTTTCCATAAGGGTTGTAACATTTGGTATCCCCATGAGCAACATGTGAGAGTTCATGTTTTCCCATAGCCACTGTGACAGCTTGGGTTGTCTACATTTTGGACGTTTAACAATCTTAAAGATATGAAAGAATAGTCCTTATTCACATCTATCTTAAGTAAAGTTCAGCATTTTCATATTTAAGTCATTTTATAATTTTTTTTCATTTTTCTTGATGATTTTCACCCATTTTCTATCAAATTTTGCCATTTTTCTCTTTTATCTATCTTTTCTTTTGTATATAATTTTCCTGAATTTTGTCCTTACAAATATATCCTCCCAACCTGTTGTCTATTCATATTGCTTACAGTGTTTATTGCCATGGAAATATTTTTTCAATAATTTTTTTGAAGTTGAACTTATTAATATTTCCTTTTATTGTGGTGCCATTTAAGTCATTGTTTTACACTTTGTTTTTCATACTCAGATTACAAATGTCTCCACATTTTCTTCTAATTGTATTATATATATTTTTACACATAGAATTCTGATTCATTTGTATTTTATTTCTGTGTATAAGGTGAAGTATAGATACAATTTTACCATAATCTATATTTATTATTCAGTTATCTCAACATGCTTTCATAAACATTCCTATAGTTGTTCTGGATACTTGAGATGCTATTTTTATTGTGTAAGAAATATTACTATGTTCTTATGTATTAAAATTTCTATTCTATCCCACTGATCTCTCTCTTATTTCTCAACCAGTGTAACCTGGTTTTAATTTTAGAAGCTTTTAGTATATTTTAAAATCTGGCATGGCTATTCCCTCCCCTCATTGCTCCCTTTCTCTCAGTTGTCCTATGTGTTTGTTCATATTATTTTTTTTTAAGATTTTATTTATCTGAAAGAGAGAAACACAGCCAGAGAGGGAACACAAGCAGAGGGAGTGAGAGAGGGAGAAGCGGGCTTCCCACCGAGCAGGGAACCCTATGTGGGACTCGATCCCGGGTCTCCGGGATCATGACCCCAGCCGAAGGCAGTCGCCCAACCAACTGAGCCACCCAGGCGTCCCAAGTTCATATTATTTTTTTAAAGATTCAAAAAAAATATTTTATTTATTTATTTGACAGAGAGAGACAGTGAGAGAAGGAACACAGGCAGGGGGAGTGGGAGACAAGGAAGCAGGCTTTCCACCCCACAGAGAGCTCTACTTGGGGCTCAATCCCAGGACCTCGGGACCACGACCCGAGCCAAAGGTAGAGCTTAATCATCTGAGCCACCCAGGCGCCCTGTTCATATTATTTTTTACATGAACTGCAAAACCTCCTTATGTAGTTACAGAAAAAAGGCTTTCTCATATTACTATCGGAATTGCATCAACTAAGGCATCAAGAAGATATCAAATCTGTATCATTTTGGCATATTATAATCAAGAATATGTGATATTTTCTAGTTTTGTATATCTCCATTTTTGCCTTCTAGGAGATGTTTATAGGTTTCCTTATGTATATTTTGTGTATGTCTTATTATGTTTTCCCTAAGTATTATATAGGGTTTTATTATTATAAAAGCTATGTCTGACAAATCCATTATTTGAATCCCTTGCAGTTATTTGTATGTTTTTCATTTTTCTTCTTGATTTTAGACCATTTAACCTTGAGACTTTGTACATGTGTTAGTTTTTAAAATTTAATGTGAGATACTGTATATGAAAAAAATATAAAGATAGTTTGAATATTTTACATGTGACCTCTAAGCTAGGTGGACATCACTTTAATTCAATGTTTAGTCTGATTCAAGTCAGACAAATCAGACTCAAGCTCAGTTTCAGTCTTTTGGAAGGTTGGTCTATTTTTGGTTTGAACTTTCAGCCTGTAAAGATGATCCATATATAAACTAGATTATTTTACAAGGACCAACCATGTTGACTAGTCCTCAACTCCAATTTCTGTCTCCTCAGCTACATGAAAAAGCTGAAAGCTGTGTTCATATTCTTTACTTTTTGGTTATCAATTATGAATTTGTAAATGCTTGTAGAGGATATGCAGTACCAAATGTTAGGCTCACCTCTTTGTTCCACTTTTCTCTGGGATCTTGACCTCTCAACTTTTGCCTTTATTTGTAGGTTTCTGATAACTTCAGACATATTTCTTAAGAAATTTTTTTTTGTTTTAAAATAAATAGTTTCACGGGAAGTTACATAAAATGGAACAGAGAGATACAATATACCCTTCATCCCGTTTCCTCCAGTGAATTTTTACCATAGCCATAGTGTAGTATCAAAATAAGGATATTGATATTGGTACAATATGTATATATAGTTCTGTGCCATTGTATTGCATGTGTAGATCCATGTAACCACCATTGAAATCAATATAAAATATTTCAAGATAAAAAAATATTAAAACAATACTTTATCTTGCTTTCTATTGATTCTTACAATTAAAGTTGTTCTAATTGAGCTAGTTCAATAGAAGCAAAAGCAGGTTTTCTAAAATTAGCTTTATAATGCTTTTTAAAAATATTTATATCAGGAATCTTTCTGACTCTGAGGTCATATGTATTACATGAAAGTTGAAGATATGAGTTCCAGAATTCTCTTCTTTCCCATACTGCATAGTGTCAGGGAGCAAGAATTTCCTGTTCCTTCAAGGTACTTCAAGTTGGACTAAGAATCAAATTGACATGAAATGGATTGACTTTAATTCAATGAGAAAGACAAATGAGAAGAGAAAATCAAATTTGATTTTGTAGCTAAGGAGAATCTACACAGAAATGGAAATTCTAAAATCAGTCTGTCAAAATGAGGTATTTTTGTCATTCTTAATTATGGATGAAGGAGGCGGTGGCCCAGGACTTCATAGGGAAAGAATCTGGTTCATAGCAAGATAAAAAGAGTAAATGTTTGGGATTAAGGGGAAAGATCTTCCTCTGCCCTGTGGTCCTTCTAGCTGGACTTAGAATCAACTTGACATGACACGGATTAGCAGTAGAAAATCAAATTTTGTAGGCATACATACAGGGAATCCACATAGAAGTGAAATTACAGAAACAGTGAGGCAACAAGAAGCGTATATGAGCTAAGGATAGGGTAGGTGCCTGAGGTTACAAAGAAGAGAAAGTTCCTCAGCAGGAAGGCAAAAGAGATGTTTGGATAGACAAGGTTACCCTATTATGCTGATGAGTTCCTTAGGTGAAGAGGAGTCTCTGTTAATAGTACTTTTCCTGTATCTGCTGGGTTTTGATTACTTGTAACTCAAAATAATCTTTCTATGAAAGTGGTCTATCCTGGAGCACCCTGCCCTGGGCTCCTACATTGGTAAACAAATGTTTGCTGGGTGAAATGTTTGTTTTACTGCTCAGAAATAATGGGACAGGTCATGATCTCTGGGTCCTGGGATCCAGGCCCGCATCGGGCTCTCTGCTCAGCAGGGAGCCTCCTTCCTCTCTCTCTGCCTGCCTCTCTGCCTACTTGTGATCTCTCTCTGTCAAATAAATAAATGAAATCTTTTAAAGAAAAAGAAAGAAAGAATGGGACATAGAGGACTTTGATCAAACAGGTCTTGCTTAGTTCTTCTCTGCCTACCATGCTTAGATCATAGAATAATGTAGTTATCTATAGTGGTGATATTCCTCTTTCTGGATCAGGTCCTCTAAGTTCCCTTTTGGCAGTTGTGGGAGAAGTACAGGACTTCTCCTGAATCTACTGATTGCTTTTAACTGAAAATAATCGTCATGGCAAGGTAGTCCTTCTTGTGGCCACCTGCCCTTGGCTCCTTCACTAGCATGGAACTGGAGATGTGGTAGGAAAGTAATGAATAGTTATCAGGTGATATTTAACTAAACTATTTTCTGTAGTCACATGAGCTAAAATCATCAGTTCTAGTTTACATATGTGGTAGAGACCTATCTTTAATTTCTTTGTTGTTGGATTCAAAGTAATTGAGTCAGAGTAGTCTTTTCTTGGATAATTCTGTCTTTGCATATATACACATCCAAACTGTTCCTGCATGTTCCTAAAATCAAAGCATTTAAGTTACATTGGTGATTATGCCCCTGCTACACCATAGAAAACCTTGTTTCAGGTTAAATAATATGGGCTCTTAGTAGAAGATTAATAGATACTAGTTTCTACTCAGCAGAGTAATGTTTCTGGATGGAACATACTCTAGGCATTGATTATCTTAGAAGCACACATAATGGGTAAAATATGAAAAGCAATATTACATGTGGAAATGTCACAAGTAGCCATGAGGTCGGACCAGGGTACCAGTGATTTAGAATTTTCAGCATGCCTGGGTGACTCAGTCATTAAGCATCTGCCTTCAGCTTAGATCACAATCCCAGGGTCCTGGAATCAAGTCCCATGTTGGGTTCCCTGCCCTGCAAGAAGCCTGCTTCTCCCTCTCCCACTCCTCATGCTTATGTTCCCTCTCTTACTGTCTCTCTTTCCATCAAATAATAAATAAATAAAATCTTTAAAAAATGATTTAGAGTTTTTTATCTGTTAGAATGTTAGAATTTAAGCCCATAACTTTGTGTAATGAGAAGGAAGTAAGGAGGAAAAGTGGAATGAAAGTAGCAAGTAGCAGAGGGTAAGAAAACCAGTTTCTAGGTATATAAATTATTTAAAATCCCAAGTACTGGGCTTTCACATATTTTTATGGGATTTTTAAACACAAATAATCCAGAGTTAAATAGGTAAAGACTTTATTAAAAAGAAAAACCATTGCAGTAGTCTAGAACCCAATCTCAGATCTGCAAGTGTCTCAAAAGCAAACAAAAAGCCTTTTCTTTTTTTAAAAGAGGTGTAAGCAGTAAATATGGGGAAGTCAGGCAAATGAGAAGAAATGATTAGAGAGGTCTGTCAGGAAATAAATGTGTCTCACTGTACTCAGCTGATTCTCACGATAAGTTGATAAGGGGATTTTTTGGCTTTTTAGTGCTTGCTCAGGTCTGAGGACTAGCAGAATTCAGGAACCTTCAGGGAAGAGAGCAACCTTATCAAAATTTGTTCAAGACCAAGCAGAGCATTAGAAATGGACAATTGTGAATACATGATCAGGAGCCAACACTAAACAGGGTACTTTATTACTATAGACCTCTTTTTACTTATGCTGTAGAAGAAACTAGTTTTTAATCTGGTGGGAATTTGGCCTTTAATAACCTTTAAGAATTTATTCTAATTTGAAGAACAATTTTGCATATGATTCAGTGATGATTACAAAAAACAAAGAGGTACCCTTCATGTACATTTCTGGACAATAAGATTTGCAAAATCATCTAGTCATTGTATATAGTATCTTTCAATGAAAGTTAGTAAAATCCTTTAAAAGCAAGCTTTCTAATCATCGTTTTGTAGATTGTATAAATGAATTGTTCAGAATTGAGTATTTCAGAATATCTATTATTCTAGATTGAGCAGAGTTGCTGTGTGTAGGATATGCATTTCTTCCTAGGAATGCAATAATAGTATGGAAAGGATGTGCAATATTAACATTTAGATAGATATCATGGGAAAAGCAAAGCTTAAAATGTACCTAGTATGGAGAAAAAAGAGGAAAGATTTTGCTTAAATCTTATCAGGCTCACCACTAGTCCATCAATTCAAAGTCAGCTTGGGGAGTGATGTTGCTTTTCAAGCTTTTATGAAAAGACTTCTTTATTTGTAGAGGAGGCAAATTTATTTATGTAAATTGGCTATTTGGCAATACTTCTGCTCCTTATAGTGTTGACTAATCCCACCTCTGATAAGACATATCTAATTTCATTTCCATTAAAATGCAATAAAAGCACATTTATGAATTTAATAATTTCTTGCCTGAGTTTGATAGGAGCATTAAAATTGTCAGCTATGGAGTATTGTTAATAAATACTGCTTTTTTAATTAAAATAGACTAAGAAACACCTAGGTGGTCAAGGATTTTTCTTACATAGATTATGAAAAAGAATCATTTGGTAAAAGAAATAGTAATTTGCTCAAGGGTTTGTTTAATTGGATGCTTTTGCTTATCTCATTGTTGAATTATTTTCAAACCTATGCTTTTCTTTATAATTTGAATATTGGTGTACTTTGTTTTGCATAACTAGTTCATCTTCCTGAAAGGAACAGGAAGCAAATATAAATTTAGGCTTTATAACAAAGCATGAAAAGAGAAAACTGATGTAGTGAATTGTTATTCTAATTTTTTGTTCAGAATGTTCTCATAATTTTATTTTCTCTCATAATTTCTATACTTTTATATGAATTGCTTATGTGCATATCATTATTTCTAATAACTTTACATGCTTCCTTGATCCACAGTCTTCCTGATTAAGCACCATTTATCTGAAGTTCTACATAATCTGTAGAGTCAACAACCATTTGCTTCTGAATACATAATGGAAATATATATGTGTGGAAATTTTAAAAAATACAAATAGCTTTTAACCATTATGAGAATCCCTGGTAGCTGAGCTGACTGATTTCCCACCTAATATTAGTTTCTGACTTCTCCTTCCCAGGGAAAAATAGAAGAGCTTATCTTTTTTGTTATTTAAAAATCACTTCATTGAACTGATAAATCAGGCCTGCATGACATCAAGAGATTTATATAGGTTTCATAAGTCAAACAGAGAAAGACAAATGTTTTCACCCATGTGGAATTTAGGAAATAACATAAATTAACAAACCAAGAGAAAAAAAGGACAAAAAGAAACCCCAGGAGTGCCTGGGTGGCTCAGCCAGTTAAGCAGCTGCCTTCAGCTCAGGTCATGATCTCAGGGTCCTGGGATTGAGCCCCATGTCAGGCTCCCTGTTCAGCAGGGAGTTTGCTTCTCCCTCTCCCTTTGCCCCCCTCCAAATAAATAAATAAAATCTTATTTTAAAAAAAGAAAAAGAAACCTCAGACTGTTAAATACAGAGAACAAACTGGTGGTGGCCATAGGGGAGCTGGGTGGGGCCATGTGTGAGATAGATTAAAGGAGATTAAGGGAACACTTACCTTGATGAACACTGCATCCTGTATAGGAATGTTGAATTTTATTGTACAACTGTAACTCATATAGCAGGTATGTTGTTAATTATACTTCAATTTAAAAATTAACAAAAAAAGAGACAAGCATATTGGAGAAGAACACTGAAAAAAATCTTTATAGAACAGAGAAACAATGGGTTGCATGGAACCCAAGTGTGAA
The DNA here is from genome assembly GCA_004023965.1 of Spilogale gracilis. Taxonomy (NCBI): domain Eukaryota; kingdom Metazoa; phylum Chordata; class Mammalia; order Carnivora; family Mephitidae; genus Spilogale; species Spilogale gracilis. Next base: position 38,505 of record PITA01000292.1, read on the forward strand.
AACAATGTGGCTACAGCATAGTTTCTTCTGCACAATCACTTAAATTAATGCGGAATTCTTAAACTCTTAATTTCCTTGATGGAGTACTGCACATCTGTCAGAAAATTGCAGCCTATACTTTATTAAGTGGCAAATAAAATGCTTTGGAATGGAGTAAAACACATCTGATATGAAACAATTTTGGCTGTCTTAATATGAACATCTAGTCTCATCTAGATATTTTGCATCTATTAGCATTTCTGTATTAACATCCTTTTTTATTTTAATTTTAGCTTGGTTTACTTTTTTATTGATAATGAAATTAACTATATTTATGTTTAAATTTAAACTAATAGTTTTATGACTTCAAATCTAAATATATTATCCTATTTAATATTCATAATCAGCACACATCTTGGCATACATTAAAAATTTATAACCGTGTTGCCTGGCTGGCTTAGTCTGGAGACCATGCGTCTCTTGATTTTCAAGTCTTGAGTTCAAGGCTTACATTGGGTGTGGAGATTTCTAAAAAAAAAAAAAACCAAAATAAACTTTTTTTAAAAAAGTATAGCTAATTAAGAAAGAACATTAATTTGATAAATGTATCAAAACTATAAACATAGAATAAAAATCATACTTAATAGCAAAATGTTACTAATTCATCAGAAATCAAGAATAACATAATTGTTTTTATAATTTATTACTTTGCTGGAAGACCTATTACATTAAGAGAAAAAATACAGAGAAATAAATATTTGAAACTGGTAATACTTTCAAATGATTTGATTATTCTGTCAGAAAATTATTAATAGACTAGAATGAATTTTCTGGTACATCTGCAATATCCAACTAATGTATTGTAACCAGGAAAATAAAGATGTGTATGAAAGCAGGTTCAAGAATAAAAAATTTTGTGGAGTCTGGGTGGCTCAGTCATTAAGCATCTGCCTTCTGCTCAGGTTGTGATCCCAGGGTCCTGAGATTGAACCCCGCATTGGGCTCTCAGCTCAGCAGGAAGGCTGCTTTTCCCCCTCCCTCTCCCTTGATTTGTGTTTCCTCTCTTGCTGAATCTCTCTGCCAAATAAATAAATAAAATCTTAAAAACCACAGAATAAAAATTGATTCCAAAGATTTCTGGATTTTTTCAGCTGTTGAAATACTTTTTTTTTTATTATTCTGGTGTGGTTAACATGCACTGTTGCATTAGTTTCAGGTGTACAATAGAGTGATTCAGCAATTTCATGTATTACTCAGTTCTCATCAAGATGAGTATCCATCCCCCACCCACCACCCCTCTGATAACCATCTGTTTTTCAGTTTGTCTCTCTTTTTTCCTTTGTTTGCTTTCTTTCTTAAGTTTCATATATATGTGAAATCATATATGTATAGATAGAAAGATAGATGATGGATAGATAGATAGATAGATAGATAGATAGATAGATAGATAGATACATGGATACACACATACACCCCACATCTTCTTTATCTATTCATTTATCAATGGACAGTTGGGCTGCTTCCATAGTTCAGCTGTTGTAAATATTGCTGCAGTAATCATAGGAGCACATCTATTCCTTTAAATTACTGTTTTCATATTCTTTGTGTAAATACAGTATTATAATTACTGGATCATAGAGTAAGTTCTATTTTTAATTTTTTGAGAAACTTCATACTGCCTTTCATGGTGGCTGCACCAGTTTGCATTCCCACCAATAATACACAAGGGCTCCTTTATCTCTACGTCTTCACCAACACTTTTTATTTCTTGAGTTTTTTATTTTAACTATTTTGTCTGCTGTAAGAAAGTGATCCAATTTCATTCTTTTGCATGTGCCTGTCCAGTTTTACCAGCACCATTGTTTGAAGTGATTGTCTTTTGCCCATTGCATATTCTTGCCTCCTTTGTTAAAGATCAATTGACTAGGGGTGCCTGGGTGGCTCAGCTGGTTAAAGCAACTGACTTTGACTCAGGTCATGATTCCAGAGTTCCGGGATGGAGCCCTATGCGGCAAGCCTGCTTCTCTCTCTCTCATTCCCCCTGCTTGTGTTCCCTCTCTAGCTGTGTTTCTCTCTGTCAAATAAATAAATAAAATAATTTTTAAAAAAGATCAATTGACTATACAATTGTGGGTTTATTACTGGCATCTTTATTCTGTTGTATTGATCTGTGTGTTTATTTTTATGCCAATACCATGCCGTTATGATTACTACAGCTCTATTATATAACTTGAAGTCAGAGTTGTGGTGCCTCCAGTTTCTTTCTTTTTTTTTTTTCAAGATTGCATTGGCTATTTGGGTTTGTTTGTGGTTCCATACAAATTTTAGGATTGTTTGTTCTAGTTGGTTTTTTTTAAGATTTTATTTACTTATTTAACATAAAGAAACACAGCAAGAGAGGGAACACAAGCAGGGGGAGTGAGAAGGGGAGAAGCAGGCCTCCCGCTGAGCAGGGAGCCTCATGGGGGGCTTAATCCAGGGACTCTGGGATCATGACCCAAGCCGAAGGCAGACGCTTAACGATGGAGCCACCCAGGTGCACCTGTTTGTTCTAGTTCTGTGAAAAATGCTGTTTGTATATCGATAGGGACTGCATGAAATGGGTAGATTGCCTTGGGTAGTTTATAAATTTCAACAATATTTGTTCTTGCAATCCATGAACATGAAATGCCTTCCCATTTCTTCATGCTGTCTTCAGTCTCTTTTATCAGCATTTTATAATTTTCATAGTACAGCTCTTTCACCTCATTGGTTAAGTTTATTCCTAAGTTGTTGGGGTTTTTTTTCAAAGAAAAATAAGAAATTGTAAATTCTTATTTTTTTTCTTTCTGCTGCTTCACTATTAGTGTATAGAAATGCAATGGATTTCTGTACATTGATTTTGTATCCTGTGAATTTACTGAATTCATTTATCAGTTATAGTATTTTTTGGGTGGATTCTTTTAGGTTTTCTATATACAGCATCATGTCATTCACAAATAGGAAAAATTTTACTTCTTCCTTAACAATTTGAATGCCTTTACCTTTTCTTGTCTGATTGGTACGGCTAGCACCTTCAGTACCATATTGAATAAAAATGGTTAAGAGTCAAATCTTTGTCCTGTTCCTGACCTTAGGTGAAAAGTTATGTTTTCTCCACTGAGTATGATGTTAGCTATGAGGTTTTCATGTATGGCCTTTAGTATGTTGAGGTATGTTTACTCTAAACCCATTTTATTTTTTTAATCATGAGTGGATGTCATACTTTGTCAAATGCTTTTTCTGCATCTATTGACAAGATCATGTGGTTCTTATGTTTTCTCTTATTGATGTGATGTACCACTTTGACTTGTGTGTATTGAAACACCTTTGCATTCCGGGAATAAATCCCACTTGATTATGGTGAATGATTTTTTAAATGAATTTTTAGATTCAGTTTGCTAGCATTTTGTTGAGTATTTTTGCATATATGTTCATCAGAGATATTAACCTGTAGTTCTCTTTTATTGTAGTGTGTTTCTCTGGTTATGGTATCAGGGGAATGCTGGTCTCATAGAGTGCATTTATAAGTTTTCCTTCCTCTTCTATTTTTTGGAATAGTTTGAGTAGAATGGGTTTTAAGATTTTATTTATTTGACAGAGAGAAACACAGGCAGAGAGGGAACACAAGCAGGGGGAGTGAGAGAGGGAGAAGCAGGCTTCCCGCCGAGCAGGCAGCCCGATGTGGGGCTCGATCCCGGGTCTCCAGGATCACGACCTGAGCCGAAGGCAGTCGCCTAACCAACTGAGCCACCCAGGCACCCCTAGAATGGGTTTTAACTCTTCTAGTTATCTGTTTAGGCTCTCTTTGCCTGTTCCAGGCAGGCCTGGTTCCTGGCTAATACACATTTTAACAAGGTGTATGATGATCTGTTTGTGAATTGTGACCTGCCACCACAGCCACTGGAACCAAAGCCCTGCAAAAAGCAGAAGAAAATGCCATGCTGGCGAGCTTTGTACAGATCTTCTAGGGATGGCGGCCTGCCTCAATGGGACTGAGGCAAGGGTGACTTGGAAGCATGGATACGCAGAATGCTCAGAGGGTGGAGCTTGGTATAAGCAAGTTAGGTAGGGAGTGTTGGTGCTGTGCTGGTTCCTGCAGGGGAGGGAAATAGTGTCTGTCAACTCCTGTGTTTCTGGAAGGCTCTCACTGTGATCTCTGCTTCTCCTGGGGTAAGCTCTGAGATGAGGAAATCACACTCCCTCCCATGTCCCAGGCCTTTTTCAACATGCTGCTTCTGCGCTGTATCTCTGCTGTCAGTTGTGCTGTCTTTTGGATGGTGGGGACTTAGCTTCCTATCACCCTCCAGGCTCTCCCAGAACCAAGTCTGCCGACTTTTTTTTTTTTTTTTAAAGATTTTATTTATTTGACAGAGAAAAACGCAGCTAGAGAGGGAGCACAAGCAGGGGCAGTGAGAAAGGGAGAAGCAGGCTTCCCACAGAGCAGGGAGCCTGATGCAGGGCTCCATCCCAGGACTCCAGGATCATGACCTGAGCCAAAGGCAGTCGCTTAAGGATTGAGCCACCCAGGTGCCCCCGGTTATCACTGCTTTTATATTTATTTTACTTTTTCCTTTCTCTCTACCTCAATACATGTTATCTCTTCAAGTGTTTTTCCCCCCAGTTACTCTGTTGATTTGCCTTCAAATAGCAATCACGTGTATTCCTAATACTTTCTTTTAACATCCAGTTTGATTTTTAATTATGCTTTTCCTTTTGGAAAAGTTATAGATTCACATGCAGTTGTACAAAGTAATAAAAATCCTGTATACCCCTCACCCATTTTTTTTCCATTGAGTACATCTTGTGAAACTATAGTATAGTATCCTAATTGAAATATTGAAATTTATACAGTCAAGATAAAGAAAATTTCCATCACAAGAATGTCTCATTTTTCCTTTTTATAGTCATACTTACGTCTCTCCCAGTCAACCCCTTCCATAACCCCTGGTGACCATTGCCTGTTCTACATTTTTATAATTTTATAATTTCAAGTATTTCATAAAAGACATGCATATACAGTGTTTATACATTATACATTTGGCTTTGCTCTTACAGCATAATTCTCTGGCTGTTTGTACATGTTGTTACTTCTTTCATTATTTCCTTGCTTTTTATTGCTGAGCTATATTTCATGGTGTGGATGTATCACTATTTAGCCAATCATCCATTGGAGGATATTTGAATTGTTTCCAGGTTTGGGCTGTTACTAATAAAAATGGTATAAACATTCATGTATTCATGTTTGTATGAATTTAAATTTTTCTTTCTCTGATATAAATCCCCAGAAGGGCAATTGATGGCTTGTGTGGTAGTTAATGTTTAGTTATTTAAGAACCTGTCAAACTGTTTTCCCAAGGGATTGTACCATTTTATATTCCCACCAACCATATATGACATTCTCATATTTCTTTGAGAATACTAATTAAATTATTTTTAGATGTCTCTTCTCATTCCTGAACTATATTTATTCTGGGTTCAGTATTCTGCCATTGTTTCTAAACTTACTATTTTATTCTCTTGATTTTTCTTATATCTGTTAACTCTTAGTCAACTGTTCATGTACTTCAGAATGAAGTGTGTGGTTCATTATTGCTGGTAGGTTGAAACTTGTTTTCTGTGCTGTTGTGTAGGTAGGTATTTTTCCTGATAAACTGCTCACATGATTGTGAAACCTAAATGGATGTTTGTTTCTAGGGACATGGCTGGACAGTTTGAATGGCAAGCTTCATTTTTATATATTTCTATGAAACATGAGAATATTAGGCTTGGGGTGCCCAGACTGGGAAAGGCATTAATTCTTGTGTCAGAGTCAATACGTGAAGGCCTACTACTCACGTAGTTAAGCACTCTAGTTTTGGAATGTGTGTGTGTGTGTGTGTGTGTGTGTGTGTGTGTGTGTGTGTGTGAATGGATAGGATGAGTATGGAGATTTGTCAGTTTTTCATAGACAGTCATTAAAATTAATATCCTTATACCTTCATTATTCACCATCTCTCTGGAACAGGTTTATAGAATGGGATAATGGTGGAGACTGGCACAGTTTTCTGATAGTTATTCAAAATTATGCTTATAACTTCCCTCTACTTACAGACATAAGGAATGGATCCTCACTGGGGTTTTCCCATGAAGATAAACTCATACTTTAGCTACTATATTCACGTAGTCAAAACCACATTTATTTATTTATTTTTCTATCTATCTATTTATTTATTTATTTATGCAAAACCACATTTAAAATATAGCAAGAGAGGTACTTACTTTGGGCTCCGGGCTTTAGATGATCCCATGTTATAAACACACCAAAAGGTAAATTTATTAAAGAATATGTAATAGAGCAACATATGTCACTTAGCATCTACACTCAAACCTTCATCCATAAGCACAACCATAAGTTCTATCGTGACTAACATTTAGATCCAGGAAAAAGACCCATTTTCCAACCTATCTTGCTGTGTGTCCAAATGCATCCAAATACCACAGAGTTTTAAGTGTTAGATACAGATACTTGCTTCAGAGAATAAGAAACATTTGAATGCCTTATGTAACAAAACCCACAAATTAACTAGTTCTCTCTTTTGTCCCAGACAACAGGAATCCAATAGATTTTTGCTTAAGAAAATATTGTTTCCAATTAGTTTCAAGCATCCTTTTCTTCTGTTCTCTTTCTGTTCTAAATCTTCTTTATGGAGGGACACACAAATCTACATGAAATTTTTTACCCATTGCACAATGCAGCAGAGAACCATTTTGCAACATTTCATAATTTTTATTACTCCTAAATGTGCATATATGCAGTTGAAGATGTAGTATGCATGAAGCATGATAACCATTTCTTTACATTGGTAATAAGGACATTGAAAGGAGCTAAGGAAAGGCAATTAAGGGTTCCCCTACAGGTTTCAGAGGCAGATTGCCTCTGGTAACACACTGGTTTCCAACTTCTAGCCTCCAGAACTGACACAATACATTTCTGTTGTTTTAAGTTACCTGTTTTGTGGTACTTTGTTGTAGCTAGCCTAGGAAACAATACACTATTTTGTATATTTCAGTTATGTTAAGTTTGTTGAGGGTTTTGTCTTAGGGCCCTATCTTGATATATTTTCCCTCAGCCCTTGCACATAATGTTTCAGTTATTGGTTAAAGCATTCTTTCACTGTTGATTAGGTCAAGATGATAGTGGTTATCAAATCGTTTGTAACTACACTGATTTTATTTTCTATGTATTCTACCAAGTACTGAGAGGAATGTTAATTTTGTATTCATGAATGCTGATTTTTCTATTTCTCAGTTTTGTCTGTCATTTTTTACATTCTAGCCAGAAGAGTTATAATATGCTTCATATTGAACTTTTATACCTTTCTCTACCTTTTTGCTGTCACTGTGTGCCTTTTTTATTGTTGTTTCTATAAAAACCATAATTCTATTTTTTTAAGATTTATTCTTTATTTTAGAGAAAGAGAGAAAGTATGAATGGGTGAAGGGTAAGAAGGAGAGAGAGAATCTGAAGCAGGCTCCACACCCAGTGCAGAGCCCCGATGTGAGGCTTGATCCCAAGATCATGACCCCAGTGGAAATCAAGAGTAGGACACTTAACTGTCAGAGCCGCCCATGTGCCCCTAAAATGTATTCCTTATTTTATATCTAGTCTGACAATCTCTGCCTTTTTATTCTAGTGTTAGGCCATTTGTTAACTGGACCAGTGTAGTTAGTTACTTTGTCTTTCCTGAAGGTCTAATTTTCTGTCATGTACAATTTCTCTTCAGCCTGATGAACTTCTTTTATCATTTATTATATTGTATATCTGCTATGGGAAAATTCTCTCAGCTTGTACCTGAGAGAAATTCATAAGCTGTTTTTATTTCATATTCATAACTTACAAGATACCTTCTTTGCACTCTTCTAGATTCAGATTTTACATTTATGTTTATGATATAACTGAAAGGAAATTTTGTGTATGGAATAAAATAGGATCTAGGTTTATATTTTTTCCCCATATATCTCCATACCAGTTCTCCTAGTACCATTTGTTGATAAGACCTTTTTTTTTAAAGATTTTATTTATTTATTTGACACAGAGAGAGATCACAAATAGGCAGAGACAGGCAGAGAGAAAGGGGGAAGCAGGCTCCCCATGGAGCAGAGAGCCCCATGTGGGACTTGATCCCAGGACCCTGAGATCATGACCTGAGCTGCAGGCAGAGACTTAACCCTCTCCCTCTGAGCCACCTAGGCGCTCTGCTGATAAGACTTTTTTTCCTCATTAAATTATAGAAATATGTTTATAAGAAAGCAAATGAATATATAAGATTAGATCCACTTCTAAATTCCTGATTTTATTCCATCAATTGATTCATATGTCTTTAGATTAATACCACTCCTACGTAATGAAGCATTTTTATAAGTTTTGATATTTGGTATCCTCTCCTTTTGAAAAGTAGTGCTGGCTGTTCTATTGTATAAATTATAGAATCAGGGTTGCCTGGATGGCTCAGTGGGTTGGGCATCTGCCTTCGGTTTAGGTTGTAATCCCAGGGTCCTGGGATCCAGCCCTGCATTAGGCTCCCTGCTTGATGCGGAGCCTGCTTCTCTCTCTCGCTCTGCTGCTCCCCTTGCTTGTGCTTTCTCTCTTTGTCAGATAAATTAAAAAATCTTAAAAACATTTTGTAGAATCAGCTTATCAGTTTCTTCAATATCTTAATGATATTGAGTCTTTCAATTCATGAACAAAGTTGTTTCCATTTGTTTGATCATTTAATATACCTTATCTGTGTTATACAGTTTTAGGTTGTGAAATCTTGGGACACTTTCATAAAATTTATTTCAATTTAATATTTTCATGCCATTTTAGTGATATTTTAAAGTTTAAAAATCCAATATTTTGTTGCTAATATGTACTAAAACAATTGATTTTTTGTATTTTAATTTATATCATGTTATCTGAATATGCATATAGTTCTAATTTTTTAATTAATAGGTTCATATAGGTTTTTAAAGAACATAGTCCTGTTATCTGCAAATAACAATAGTTTCATTTCTTATCTAATATTTTTTTCTTTTATTTATTTATTTTTTTTATCTTCCTGCAATGGTTAGGACCTTGACTATAATATGCATTCAAAATAGTGAAAGCAGACATCGTTAGTTTTTTCCTATTTTGGGGGCTGTTTGATATTACAATAGTATCATGTCAACTTTAGGTATTTGCTAGAACCATTTTAGCAGACTAAAGGAGTTTTCTATTCATAATATGCTGAAAATAGTTATTAGGATTCAGTGTTGATTTTTTTGAAAAATTCTTTTCTATTTTTATGGAAATTCATCATTTTTTGTTTTGTATTTTTAAAATGGGTTTACAGTAATTTAAATGTATTTTAGAATTTTAAACCAACCTCACATTCCTGGTGTAAACTCTACTTTGTTATAATCTATTTCCTTTTGTCAGTTTTGATGGATTCAATTTTGGAATGCTTTTGCAAAGAATTTTGATTTTGTGTTTCTGAGTAATTTGCAACTATTTTCTTATAATACTCTTCTCAGGCTTTTGTATAAAGATTATATTTTCTCGTACAATCAATTGTGACATGTTCTTTTTCTTCTATTTCTAAAAATGTTTGTGCAAATTTGGTGTTATTTTTTACTTTAATGTTTGATGGTATCCACCAGTACAATTATCTGTGCCTATTTGAAAATATTTTGACCCACATCAAATCAATTGTACTATGTTGGGTTTCCATTGTCATTCAGTGTGAATTTTCTTCTTAATTTTCTTTGATTTACTATTATGAGCAATGTGGTATTTATAAATTTCTTACTTACTTTCCAAATATTTGGTTTATTTTCTAAGTATCTCATTTGAATTGATTTCATATTTAATTTAATTATGGTCCATTTGTGGGATATGATTTAATGTTTTTAATAGTTTTGAAATTTATGGTCTAGTACATTGTCTGTGTTGTTTAAGTTTCTATGTACACCTGACAAAAGGCATATTTTACATTTGTGTTATAATGCTTCATACCTATTAATAATTAATGTCAGTTTTCAGAGATTTTTAACCCTGCACATACGTACTCTTTTTTTGACTGCTTATTCTATTAACAAGTTACGAAGTTTAAAATTTCTCACTTTGTTGTGGATTTGATTGTTTCTCCCTTTAGCTCTGTCAGTTTTTGCTTTATACATTTTGAAGTTGTTTTTCATTTTATCTGTATACAGATTTAGGATTGTTATCTCTGATTAATTATCCCTTTTGTCATCATGAAGTTTTCTTTATATTTGGCTATATAACTTATCTTAAAGTCTACCAGATTTTAACCTGATTTTAATGTTGTTCTGCCAGCTTTCTTATTAGTAGTATTTTCTAGGTATTGCTTTTTGACTAATCTTCCATTTACTGACTCTAAATTAGAATGATTACTCAATTTATATTTAATGAAGTTAATGATAGAGTCATGTTAAAATGAACCCCATTGATAGTTAATTTGTTTTCAGCATATGTCCTCTGTTACTTTCATCTTTTCCTATCTTTTTTGAATTAATGAAGAATTTGAAGTATGCATAGTTTTTTTTACCTTTTAAGGTTTCAGCTATAACTTTACATGATATTTTTCAGTTCTTTTTCTAAAGATTATAATATGAGCCTTTAACATCTCATCCTTTGCTTTCAAATTATTTTATTCTGTCTTATGTACAATTTAACTACCTGAGGACACCATAATTCTCCTACCCTTTGTGTTCTTGTTATAAACTCCACAGTGCTTTGTTTCCATTTGTTTCTAACAATCCAGGTTTTTTAAGGAATTAGAAATATGTACATAAAATAAAGATAATAAAAATTGTTTAATATCTAACCACATATTTACTTGGGTCTTGTGCTATCTATTCTCCTTTAGCATTTCTTTTCTTTTTTTTAAGATTTTATTTATTTATTTGACAGAGAGAGAGAGCACAAGCAGGGGAAGCAGCAGGGAGAGGGAGAAGCATGCTCCCCACTGAGCAGGGAGCCTGATGTGGGGCCCTATCCCAGGACCCTGGAATCATGACCCGAGCCAAAGGCAGATGCTTAACCAACTGAGCCACCCGGGTGGCCCCACTTTAGCATTTCTTTTTTTTTTTTAATATAAGGAACACCTTTTTTTTTAAATTTATTTGACAGAGAGAAACACAGCTAGAGAGGGAACACAAGCAGGGGGAGTGAGAGAGGGAGAAGCAGGCTTCCCGCCAAGCAGGAAGCCCAATGTGGGACTCGATCTGGGTCTCCAGGATCATGACCTGAGCCGAAGGCAGTCACTTAACCAACTGAGCCACCCAGGTGCCCCTACTTTAGCATTTCTTTCAGTGTAATTGTCCTTCAGATAAATTCTTTGGGCTTTGTTTTTTCTTTATTTTCCATTTATTTATTTTATTTTATTTACTTTATTTTATTTACTTTATTTTATTTACTTTATTTTCCATTTATGTTGAACTATTTTTTTATTTTTAGATTGCTTTTTATTATGCTCAGTTAGCCAACATAAAGTACATCATTAGTTCTTGATGTAGTGTTCAAAGATTCATTACTTGTATATAACACCCAGTGCTCACTATATGTTTTGATGGAATTTTAGGGTGCACATTTATTAAGTGATTTTTTTTCTTGCCTTTCGGCACTTTAAATTTGCTAGTCCATTTTATTCTGGCTTCTATGGTTTATGAGTAATCAACCATCATTTTTATACTTCCCAAACTTCATAAATGTGAGGGGTGGGGTTGCTTCATGCATCCCAAGCTTTATCTTTTCTGAGGGGTTTCTCAGATGATTGCTTCTGTCTTGCCAGTCTTAGAGTTCTAATCACCAGTGTGAGAATAGAAATGACACATTGGCCTGGTAGATTCCACTGATTTTGTCTCCTGCTTTGCATAAAGTGAGCAGACAAAAAAAAATCCCAGTTCTGAACTCTGTCCTTGGGAGTGATAAACTTGAGCCATAAGTCCAACAACCCAACTTCTCCAGGACTGCCTTAGCTAAGAACTAGCATCTGTCTCATCAGTTTTTAATCTCTGATTAAAATCTCTCAATCCACTCGGGATAATAGGGGTGGCAGCTTGTGTTTTGATGTCATTGATTCTCCACCTGATCAGTATAGAGTTCAGTGAAATCCAAATTTGAGTTTTTGCACCTCCTTCGGAAGGTAAAACGTCAATTTCTGCCTCCAGTTCCCCAATTTCTCTGGGGCTACCTGAAGAACTAACAAAGGTCCCTGTTGTTCTTAAAGCTCTGATGCATCCAGCTCAGTGTAGCCACCTGGAAAAAATGGAGATAGCAGCTTGGGTTGGTAGATAGCCCCCATCCTTGACTTAGCACAGAGGGTGTGAACAAAAACTGCAGCCACCTGTTTTTCCCTGGGGATGGGGGGAGTTGGTAGAGGCCCCCAGAAACTCTGGGCGGGCCAATTGGTGTGGGTCTTTTCTTGTGTTACACAAGTCCATGAAGATTGAGAGAGGTGCCTGCTTTGTATAGGAAAATCAAGAATCAGATAAAGATGATCCAAACAAGGGGAAAACATAAAGCTCCAGAAAACTGACCTTAATGAAGTGGAATTATGTGATTTTCCTGACACAGAATTAGAAATGCCTCCCATAAACATACTGACTTAGGTGGTGGGTAAATCACTTGATTCTTATACAAACATTAAAAGACAAAAACATTTTTTGGAGTACCTAAAACTAAAAATATGTCTAAAGATACACATTATCAATAGACTTAAAGATGTAAATTATGACAACAATAACACAGACTGCGGAAAGGGAAGCAATTAGTGTAGAGTATTTGTATACAATTGAACTCATTATCAGCTTAAAGTGTTATAAACTATCAAAGAATTTGTATATAAGCCCCAAGGTAACCACAAAAATACTTACATAAATCATACAAAAGAAAAAGAGAAAGGAATGATCTGTACAAAAAATCCACAAAACGAGACACGAGAGGAAAGGACAGAAAAAAGAATTGAAAAACTAACAGAAAACAATTAATAAAATGGCAATAGTAAGTAATTCCATAAGAATAATTCATTTAAATGTAAATTGAGTTATCTAATTTGAAGACATAGAATGGCTGAATATTTTCTTTTTTTAAAAAAGACTTTATTTACTTGTCAGAGAGAGAGCGCAAGAGGGTGAGCAGAAGCAGGGAATACAGCAGGCAGAGGCAGAAGCAGGCTCTCTGCTGAGCAAGGAAACAGACGTGGGACTTGATTCCAGGACTCTGGGATCATGACCTGAGCCAGAGGCAAAGGCTTAACCCTCTGAGCCACCCAGGCGTCCCATTTTCTTTTTTCTCATTCTTTTTATGACTGAATATTTTAAAAGATTAAAATACAAGACCCAGCTATATACTATTTACAAGAAAATCACTTAGATTTAAGGATACAACAGGCTGAAAATGTAGGGATGAAAAAAGATAATATTCCAGGCAAATGGTAACCAAAAGAGAGCAGGGGTGGCTGTAATTTTATCAGACTAAATAGTGAAAAATATCACATGAAACAAAATGGACATTAAAAAATGATACAGGGTCAATCCAGTAGGAAGATATAAGAATTATAAATATATTTGCCCCTAGTATCAGAACAAACATTGACAGAACCGAAGTGAGAAATAGTTATAGTATAGTAGTAATAGACATCAATACCCACTATCATTAATTGACAGAACATCCAGACAGAACTTCAATAAAGAAAGAAGAATTTTGTAACACTCAAGACCAAATGGAGCAAAAAGACATGTAGAGATCTTTCAGCTCTTCACTACAATACACATTCTTCTCAAGTATGCATGGATCTTTCTCCAGGATAGATCACATGGTAGATCATAAAGCAATTCTTAGATATTTAAAGAGCACCTGACTGGCTCAGCCAGTAAAGCATGCAACTCTTGATCTCAGGGATGAGAATTCAAGTCCCAAGTTGATTGTAGAGATTATTTTTTTAATTAAAAAAGAGGAATTTTAGAAGACTGAAATTATACCAACTATCATTTCTAACCACAATGGAATGAAACTACCAAGTGTAGAGTGAAAACTGAAAAATTTACAAATACATGGCAATTAAACATCACATTCTTGAACAACTATTGTGTTCCAATAAAATAGTTCAAAAAGGAATCAAAGAAGAAATTTCAAAATACCTTGTTCTACTCTGTATAGTTAGATAGGGTATTGCCATATTGCAAGCTATATTTTTTTTAAATTTAGTATGAAATACTGATAAAATATCTTCCAATGTAGTTAAGCAACTTATACTTGACCCGTCATGAATGAGATTCTCCAGTGCTTCACAATTTTACCAACAACTGGTATTTTCAGAGGTTTCAGTAATTGCCAGTCTGATGTGTCTGTAATAACGTCACATTGAGATTTTAATGGAAATTTGAATACTAATGAAGTTAAAAGATATTTTCATCTATTTCCTGGTCATTATTATTTCCTCTTTTGTGAAGTCTAGTAAAATATGTGGCTCATATTTAAAATTTGTATTTGGGGTTTTCCTTAATGGTTCATTGTAGTTTTTGTTTGTATATATAATATACACATCCTTAGTTAGCTATGTATGTTGCCAACATCCTCTCCCCACTTTCTTTCTTTTTTTATTTTTTGACTTAAACAATAAAAATTTATTTTGTCACATTCCTGCAAGCTGGAAGTCCATGGTCAAAGTGTCAGCAGGTTTGTTTTCCCCTGAGACCTCTCTCTGTGGCTTGCAGATGATCACCTTCTTCCTGTCACCTCACATGTTCATTTCTAGGTCTGTCTTTCCAATATATTTTTAAAAAATTATTTCCAGTATAGTTAACATACAGTGTTGTATTAGTTTTAATTGTACAATATAGTGATTCAATCATTCAATACATTCCTTATTGCCCATCCTTATAAGTGCTCTCTGTAATCCTCATCACCTTATTTCCCCATTCCCCACCCACCTCTCCTCTGGTAATCATGTTTGTTCTCTATAGTTAATTGAGTCAAACTGAAAACATAAATATATTGTCTTATTTATCTTCTAAATAGTTTTCCATTTCATGCATTGGCCATTTTTCTATCTGGACTTTACTTCTATGGCATTTATAAAAATTGATGTAATTCATATAGCATATAATTTAACATTTGAAAGTGTGCACTTCAGCAGTTTTTACTATATTTGTTATATTGTGTAACCCTCATCACTGTCTTGTTCCAGAACATTTCTATTACCCCATAAAGAACCCATACCCACTAGAAGTTAGTGCCTAGCACCCATTCCTTCCATCTCCTGACAATCACTATTTGACTTTTCAGTCTCTATGGATTTGCCTATTCTAGAATTTTCATATAGATATTATCATAAAATATATTACCTTTGATTCATATTTATTGTAATTCTTAGATATATTTATTCTTACATATTTCATATTTTGATATTATTATAAGTGGTATATTTTAATTTTGGGTGACTGGCATTGATTATTTAATTTTGTAGCCAACTATCCTACTAAGTTGTCTTTCTAACTAATTGCCTTATTACTACTAAAATATTTATCAGTTGATTCTGTTTTATTCTTTTATGTATACAATTGTGCTAAGCAGAAGTATACCCCCTTCCTGCAAAATGTCCACACCCTAATAACTAGACCCCCAGGATAATGATATTGTTTTGAAGTACCCAGGTGGTCCAAGTGTAGTAACATGAGCCCTTAAAAATGGAAAAGGAAGGTGTAAGAGTCAATGCACTGTAGTTGTCTTGAATGAAGAAAGGATTCCCATGTCATTAAAATATAGCATATGGAGCACCTCAGTTCTACAACCACAAGGATGTGAATTCTTTCAACAATAAGTGAACTTGCAGAGGAGCCTGAGTCGCAGATGAGAAATGAACTCATGGCCAGTATTTTGATTTTAGTCATATGAGATCCTAAGTGGAGAATCTGTCCATGTTTTCTTCTAAGAGTTTTATAATTTTAGGTCTATGGCCCTTGATATATTTTGTGTTAACTTTGTATGTCATGTAAGGGATGGGTCCAGCTTCATTCTTTTGCATGCAGATATCAATTTTTCCCAGCACCATTTCTTGGAAAGACTATCCTTTCATTGAATGGTCTTCTCACCCTTGTTCTCATTTTTCTTTTCTGCCTTGATGTTCTTGTTATTATTTTTGCTATAATGTTGAGAAGCAGATCAGTCTTCTTTCACCATTATGTGTGACATTGGTTGTAGTTTTTGTTGTTGTGGGGATTATTCATCTTTTTCATCAGAATTCGAGTGGCTCCTTTTATTACTAGTATACAAAGTTGTAACATTAACTCATATTATATTTTATCAGATGTTTTTCTGCATATTTTAAAATTATCATGTGATTTTCTCCATTAATTGCCTAATGTAAATACTATACTATCTGATTATTTAATATTAAACCAACCTTATATTGCTCAAATAAACTAAGTATTATGTCGTATATACCTTTTATAAGTTACTGTATTTGGTTTGCATTTTATTTAGGATTTTTAAGCTTAAGAGAATGATTGACCTTTAAATTTTCCTGTATTACAATGCCATTAATAGGTTATTGATCAATATTATCTTATTAAGGTAAGAATTTATGCTTGTACTCTCTTCTACATTCTGGAAGAATTTCCCTAATATTATAATTATTTCTTTGTGACTATTTGGTACATTTTCTTAGTGGGAAGATTTATTATTAATATCATTTCATTTTTTTCTTGTTCAAAGTACTATTCAGATTTTCAAATTTCTGTGAGCCAATTTTTTTGTTCTATTATCTTATGGACATTTTCATTTAACTTTTGCAACCTATTAGCATAAAGTTAATATTATCTGTTAAAGTATTAATGTCTACAGTCACCTTTAATTTTGTTAGTTTTAATTCCTGACATTCATTACTTGTGCCCTCCAACTTTTTTTATTTTTCCATTCAACCTTGCCAGAAGATAAATTTTTATTGACCATTTCAAAGAACCCACTTTTTCAGAATATATCAATGTGTGTCTGTTTTTCGTTTTAATTAATGTCTGCTCCTATACTTCTTACTTTTATTTTTGCTTTCTCTAAACATTTTATTTTTCCTTTTGAGATTTCTTGATATGCATTAATTTATATGCATAATAATTGTCGGTCTTTCTGTTTTTCTAGTATGGACATTCAACATTACAAAACCTCCTTTTTGTATTGCTTTATGCATATCCAATCATACTTGTTAAATTCTGTTTCATTATTGATCATTTTAATATATTTTTTAGTGTCTGTTATTTACTTGACTTCTTAATTTTCAAATATAATGCTTATCTAGTCACCTAAAAAATAACTTAACTTAATGGGACTCCTGGGTGGTTCAGTCAGTAGTGTCCAACTCTTGGTCTTGGCTCAGGTCTTATCTCAGGGTCATGAGTTCAAGCCCCAAATTGGGCTCCATGTATAAAATTAATTTTTAATTTAAATGCAGTGCATTCAGAAAAAATGTTCTGCAGTTTTGGTATATGCAATTTTGATGAAATTCATCTTATAATCTAGTATATACTAAATTTTTATGAATGTCTCATGAACATCTTATAAAGAATGAATATTCTGCTGCTTTCAAACAGTAATCTATGTGTGCACATAAGTTCAAGATTTTTAATTTTGTTTTTCAAGTCTTTTATAGACTTAATTATGTATTTTCTCCTTGTTCCATCATTGGCTGAGAAAATTCTTATTATGTTTGGGTATGGCACTTATAGGATCAAAATAAATTTCCCATAGAACTATGAACATAATTGCCCTATTGTTTAATCTGGATCTTGTTTTATTTTAAGGATTGTTTTTATATTTTCATTCTGGAATTAAAAAACAACTTCCTTTAATTATTTGAAAGTTTCATCCAAAGGTTTCAGATTTTGAAACTTACAAAAAATTTTCTTCTTAGACTTCTCATTTTGACACTTATTCACTTTGTTATTCAGATTGTTTTGCACTATTTATTTCCCTCCTCCTCTTCAATGTCTAGTCTATTTTTGTCTCTAATGAAAGGATATTGGAATTATCCATTTTATTTATCTCAGTCATTTTTTTCTCATCTTTTTATACATTTACTCTACATTCCTGGAAAATATCTCAATTTAATCTTGCATTTATTAATTTCATTTTCAGCTTGGGTCATTCTGCTATTCAGCCAATATATTGAGTTTTTATTTCGGTAAAATTTGTAGAAATTAAAAATGACTGTTTCAGGGATGCCTGGCTGGCTCAGTTGGTTAAAGTGTCTCCTTTCAGCTCAGAGCATGATCCTAGGGTCCTGGGATCAAGTCCCACATTTGGCTCCTTGCTCAGTTGGGATCCTGCTTCTCCCTCTGCTGCTCCCCCTGTTTGCGCTCTCTCTCTGACAAATAAATAAATAAAATCTTAAAAAAAAATGACTGCTTCAGAGATTTGAGAAAATGCAACATTATAAAATATAGAGTCAACAATTTGGTTTAAATTTCTCTTTTTCTTTCTAAAGATTTATTTATTTATTTGTCAGAGAGAGAGAGAGAGCACAAACACAGGGAACAGGCAGAGGGAGAAGCATGTTCCCCACTGAGCAAGGAACCTGATGCAGGACTCAATCCCAGGGCCCTGGGACCAGGACTGAGCCAAAAGCAGATGCTTAATCGACTGAGCTACTCAGGTATCCCATAGGTTTAAATTTCAATATTAGCATTAATTAATAGGAAAAGACAAACTATTATATTAAGGTTGCCTACTCTGTTCAATTCGCAATTTTTTTAAAGATTTTATTTACTTATTTGACAGAGAGAAATCACAAGTAGGCAGAGAGAGGAGGAAGCAGCCTCCCTGCTGAGCAGAGAGCCTGATGCGGGCCTCTATCCCAGGACCCTGGGATCATGACCTGAGCTGAAGGCAGAGGCTTTAACCCACTGAGCCATGCAGGCGCCCTCAATTTGCAGAATTTTGATACTGTGTTCTTCAACTGTTGATTACTGATTTTATATCCATATTTGTATACAATGGTTAAGATCGATCAAATTGTCAGCTCCTGGCTGTCTCAGTTCGTAGAGCATGCAACACTTGATCTCAGGGTATTGTGAGTTTGAGCCCCATGTTGGGATTAGAATTCACACACACACACAAAATGTTGATCTGAGTGGTGAATTTACTTACATGTAACTGATACCCCTTTTGTCTTGAGTGCAGGCTTTAAGAGAATACTCTTAGCTTGGATAGTTGTTGAGGTACGTATTTTAGTTACCAGGATTTATTCAGAGTTTAGTTTCCTGGTATTCTGAGTATAGGTAATCCATGTTCTTTGTGGTAGCTTACACCGTATTAAAGTACTACTCTTCTTCCTGTGTAAATAGTCATGTTTTAAAGTGCTCTATTCCTGTTTTTTCCTGGGGTCAAAACATTGATAACAGCTACTGTAAGAGAGAGGGAATGACATTTTTCACTGTTCTTTAATTACATGGGAGAAGTACCTGTGTTCCTTTCAGTTCCTATAGTGATTTTTTATATATATATACCGGTTCTGGTAGCAGCAATTATTATTTGTGGGGGCCCTCTCTCTCTTTGTGAGATTGAACCTTCTTTAGCATTTCTAAATTTTGCTATTAATGTGTTCATCTTTTTGTAACTCTTAAATTTCTTCTCTTTGCTGCAGACATGCTTTCCTTTTTAGCATTATGTTGCAGTTATCACAGACTATTATTTTAATGGACTTGAGAGGGTACTAACGTGAATAATATATGTTTTATGTTATTGTTAAACTGAATTTCCCATTTATGTTGTTAAGATTTTAAATTTAGGGGCACCTGGGTGGCTCAGTTGGTTAAGCGACTGCCTTCTGCTCAGGTCATGATGCTGGAGACTCGGAATCGAGCCCTGCATTGGGCTCCCTGCTCGGCAGGAAGCCTGCTTCTCCTCTCTCACTCTCCCTGCTTGTGTTCCCTCTCTAGCTGTGTTTCTTTCTGTCAGATAAATAAATAAAATCTTTAAAAAAGATTTTAAATTTAAAAGCCATGTGAACTCATAGTGGAACAAGTGGAATAATTTTTAAAATGCATAAATTAAATCTTAATCAAACTCTGTGCTTGTGTAGACAGTTAATAGAGCAGACCTGCTGTTATCCATTAAAACGTCTGTTCAAATGGTTGGCCCTGGGCTGTCATCTTAGAACTTGGATGTGGAGAAAGTTCCCGTCATTCTAATGGATAAAAGTGGCTTATTGTGCCTACACTGTATGAAAATGTGGATTATGGTGAACATCTACTTTACTTCTGGGAGTAATGCAATTTTGTATGTGCTAGGCAGAGAGTGCCTAATGTAATCAGTCCCTAATAAACTCCTGGGCATTAAGTTTGTAATGAACTTATTGGTAGACAACATTTCCTATGTGTTTTCACAACTCACTGCTAGGGGATTTAAGCATGCTCTATGTGACACCAGCAAGAGAAGACCTGTGCCTGCTTTGCTTTGAAATTTGCCACCTGTGACTTTTTCCCTTTGCTGATTTTGCTTTATATCTTTTTACTGTAATGAAACATAGCTATAAATAATATTATATACCAAGTCCTCAGGGACCTCCCAGCAAATCTTCAAATCTGGGGGTGGTCTTTGGAACTTCTGACACACTGCTCTAATTCATATCTACCCTCTTGGATTAAACAAATACTCTTCTCTACTCTTCTCACCAAAACCACATTTGGGAGGTGGGGATTTATTTCAGTGGTTTGCACAAAAAGTCAACTGTTTTAGATTGTGTTCTCTCAGAAGCAGATCGTGATCCAAAGAAAAGAACACAGTTGTTTGTTTTTTTTTTTCCTTTGAGAGGGGCCCCTAGGAAGCACAGGTGGGGGGGTGTGAGTCAGGGAAAAAAGGAAACAAATAATGGTGTACTATTTAGCGCATTACAACTGCAATAAACCGACACTTGAACCGCTAGGGAGCTCGTGGAGGCAGTGCAGAGCAAATCTCAGAGTTACCTCACCCTAGGGGCCAAGGAAGCTGCGATAGTGATCCTCCAATGATCCAGCATTAGTTAAAGGCTGGTCTTTTCGGCATTGCCACTTGGCACTCCTGGCTTCCCCTACCTGAAGATGAAGCAAAAGCCCTCAGGTGGAGTGTTGCAGATGTTTACATTAGTATGCTATCATTATTTATTTGAATTGTGAGTTGCTAGGGGGATCTAAGCCGGTACAAATACCTTCTGCTCCAACGATTATACTATATATAGTCTTCGCACTTTGTTTTAAACAAATACAGAACAATTGGTTCTTAATATTTGCATAATGTTGCATAGTATAGAAGTGCTATGAACATGCTCAATATGTCTTTTGATAGACATTTGTGCAGGCCCTCAGGCCCCCCTAAAAAATTTACCATAAAACAAAGCTGAAATAAAATTTCTTGAGCACATAGACTTTCAGAAAAGCATTTTTATTTCTTTAAGAGTGAGTCACAAAGGAATTGTCATTGACATTGCCAGAAAAATTTTTGACAAAAGGGTACTCTATACTTTGTATATGTATCTATACTATAATTGTTCTCATTCTAGTTTTATTTATTCTAGTTTTTAAATGATGAGTAGAAAATTGTAATTCACCTTTAATTTGAAGTACCCTATAATTATTAAATCTGAATATTTTTCTTTTTCCAGCTATATTGGAGTAAAATTATAATATATTAAAGGTGTACTACAATAATGTTGATATAAAAGTACATTCTGTAAATGATTAACATAATCAAGCCAATTACCCTGACCATTATTTCATGTAATTACCATTTTCTTTTATGTAGGTGTATGTGTGTGTTGGGAACAGTTAAGATCTACGTAATAAATTTTACTTACACAATACAATATTGTTAACTGTATATAAAATCTCCAGGTCTATGGAGTTACCATGCTGCGCATTAGATCTCCAAAATTGAAACGTTGTACTCTTTGATCATCATCTTCCCATTTCCCCTTTCCCCACATCTGGCAACCACCATTCTAACCTATGCTTTATATAAATTTTGAATGTTTTAGATTCCACATAAGGGAGATGATACATTATTTTTGTTTCTGCACTTAGCTTAATGTCCTCCAAATTTACCTATCTTATCACAAAATAGAAGATTTCCCTTTTTAAATGTTGAATAATATTCCTCTATGTGTGTGTGCAAGAATCATACTTTTTAAAAATGTATTTATACATTGATGAACATTGAGGTTGTTTCCATATCTTGCCTATTGTCAATAATGCTGCAATGAGTATTGGACGTAGGTCAGGGCAGTTATCTATTCTGTTCTAATTTCTTTTAGATATATACCCAGAAGCGGGACTCCTGTACCAGGTGGTATTTCTATTTTCAATTTTTCAGAAATCTCCATGATTTCTACTTAGCTGTGCCAACTTACATTCTCACCAGCAGTGCACAAGAGTTCCTTTTGCCCACATCTTTGCCAGAACTTTGAATTAGTTGTCTTTCTGATGATTGCCATTCTAATATGTGTGATGTAGTATCACATTGTGGGTTTCATTTGCATTTTTCTGATGATTAGTGATGTGAACAACTTTTTGTGTACCTGATGGCCGCTTGTCTGTCTTCTTTGGAAAAATGTCTAAGGTCCTCTGCTCTGCTTATTTTTTTTTCTGTTGAGTTGTAGGAGTTGTTTATATATTTTGGATATTAAATCCTTATCAGATATATGGTTTACAAATATTTTCTGCCATTTCATAGGTTCCCTTTTCATTTTATTGATTATTTTGCTGTGCAAAACTCTTTAGTTTGATTTGGCCCCATTTATTAATTTTTGCTTTTAATGGTTGTGGTTTTGGTGTCATATCCACAAAATTGTTGCCAAGACCAATGTCAAGAATTTTTTTTTTCCTGTTTACTTCGAGGGATTTGACTCTTTTGGGTTTTATCTTTAAGTCTTTAGTCCATTTTAGGTTTATTTTTTGAATGGTATAATCTAAGGGTCCAGCTTCATTTTTCTGCGTATGGTCATCCAGTTTTCCTAGCATCATTTACTGAAGAGACTATCCTTTTCTTATTGAATGTTCTTGGCTCCCTTGTCAAATATTGGTTAATCGTATTAGTGACTATTTGTAGTGACTAATATCTGTCCTATTATTCTATGTGTCTATTTCTAGATCAATACCATACTATTATTTTAAATAAAAAGTTTTATTTATTTATTTTTTCTTCAAATTTTTATTTAAATTACAGTTAATTAACATACAGGGCAATATTGGTTTCAGGAGTGGAATTCAGTGATTCAGCACTTCCATTCAACACTCAGTGCTCATTATAACAAGTGCCCTCCTTAAAACCCATCACCCAGGGGCCCTGGTGGCTCAGTTGGTTAAGCGTCTGCCTTCGGCTCAGGTCATGATCCCAGAGACCCAGGACCGAGCCCCACATTGGGCTCCCTGCTCAGCGGGAAGCCTGCTTCTCCCTCTCTCACTATCCCTGCTTGTGTTCCCTCTCTGGCTGTGTTTCTCTATCAAATAAATAAAATATTAAAAAAAAATGAAGCCCATCACCCATCTAGCCCATTCTCCACCCACCTCCTTCCATTAATCTTCAGTTTGTTCTCTATCCTCAAGTCTCTTATGATTTATTTCCTTCTCTCTCTTTTTTCCTCCTTCCCATATGTTCATCTATTTTGTTTTAAATTCTACTTATGAGTGAAATCATACAGTATTTGTCTTTCTCTGGCTTATTTTGCTTAGTGTAATACACTCTAGCTCCATCCACTTCACTGCAAATGTCCAGGTTTCATTTTTTTATTATTCTTTTTAAATTTTTTTCCATAACCCAGCAACCCCAATTCCTCCCCCTTAACCCTCCCAGCAACCCTCAGTTTGTTTCCTGAGATTAAGTCTTTTATGGTTTGTCTCCCTCTCTGGTCCCATCTTGTTTCTTTTTTTTCCCTCCCTACCCTTCATGACCCCCCACACTGCCTCTCAAATTCCTCATATCAGAGAGATCATATGATAATTGCCTGTCTCTGATTGACTTATTTCGCTCAGCATAATACCCTCCAGTTCCATCCATGTCCTTGCAAATGGCAGGATTTCATTCTTTTTGATGGCTGAGCAATATTCCATTATGTGTATATACCACATCTTCTTTATCCATTCATCAGTTGATAGACATTTGGTCTTTTCCATAGTTTGGCTATAGTTGATAATGGAGCTATAAACATGGGGGTGCGTGTATCCCTTTGAATCTTTATTTATGTATCTGTTGGGTAAATATGTATTTGTGCAATTACTGGATCATAGGGTACTTCTATCTTTAACTCTGTGAGGAAACTCTAATATGTTTTCCAGAGTGACAGCATTATTTTGAATTCCCACCAACAGTGCAAGAGGGTTCACCTTTCTCCACAACCTTGCCAACACCTGTTCTTTCTTATGTTGTTAATTTTAGCCATTGTTACAGGTGTGAGGTGGTATCTCAACATGGTTTAGATCTGTATTTCCCTGATAATGAATCGTTGAGTATCTTTTCATGTGTCTGTTAGCCATCTGGATGTCTTCTTTGGAAAAATGTATATTCATATCTTCTGTCCATTTCTTTTCTTAAGATTTAATTTATTTATTTGAGAGCATGAGAGAGAGAGAGGGAGAGAGAAAATGAGCAGGGGGAAGGGGCAGAGGAAGAGTGAGAAACAGACTCACACTGAGCCAGGAAGCTGATGTGGACTTGATCCCAGGACCCTGGGATCATGACCTGAGCGGAAGGCAGATGCTTAACTGGCTGAGCCACCCAGGTACCACTTCTGTCCATTTTTTTAAACTGCATTATTTGGTTTTGGGGTTTTGAGTTTGATAAGTTCTTTATAGATTTTGGATCCTAACCCTTTATCCGGTATGTCAGTTGCAAATATCTTCTTCCATTCTGTAGGCTGACTTTTAGTTTTGTTGATTGTTTCCTTTGCTGTGCAGAAGCTTTTTTATCTTGAGGAAATCCCAATAGTTCATTTTGCTTTTGTTTCCCTTGCCTCTAGTGATGTGTATAGTTAGTTGCTACCACTGTGGTCAAAGAGGTTGCTGCCTGTGTTCTCCTCCAGAATTTTGATGATTTCCTATCTCATATTTGGGTGCTTATTTTGGTGTATGGTATAAGAAAGTGGTCCAATTTCATCCTGCATGTTGCTGTCCAGTTTTCTCAACACCATTGGGTGAAGAGACTGTCTTTTTTCCATTTGATATTCTTTCCCACTTTGTCGAAGATTAGTTGATGATAAAGTTGTGGGTCCATTTTTGGGTTTTCTATTCTGTTCCATTAATCTATGATTGCTTTTGCGCCAATACCATACTGTCTTTTTGAGTACAGCTTTGTAATAAAGTTTGAAACCTGGAATCGTGATGCCTACAGCTTTGCTTTTCTTTTTTAGGATTGTTTTGTCTATTTGGGCTCCTTTGTAGTTCCATACAAATTTTAGGATTTTTCATTCTAGCTCTGTGAAAAATGCTGGTGGTGTTTTGAAAGGGATTGCATTAAATGTGTAGATTGCTTTGGGTAGTATAGACATTTTAATCATATTTTTCTTTCCAACCCATGGGTTATTTTTCCATTTATTTTGTGTCCTGTTCAATTTCTTTCATAAGTGAAAGTTTTTCATTTCTTTGTGTCCTGTTTTTCCATTTTTCCATTTCTTTGTGTCCTGTTCAATTTGTTTCATAAGTGAAAGTTTTCTACCAAACTTTTACCTCTTTGGTTAGATTTACTCCCAGGTGTCTTATGGTTTTTGGTGCAACTGTAAATGGAATCAATTCCTTGATTTTTTTTTTTTACTGCTGCTTCATAGTTTTCTACCAATCTTTTACCTCTTTGGCTAGGTTTATTCCTAGGTATCTTATGGGTTTTGGTGCAATTGTAGATGGGATCAATTCCTTGATTTCTTTTTTTGCTGCTTCATTATTGGTGTATAGAAGTGTAACAGATTTCTGTATGTTGATTTTCTATCCTGCAACATTGCTGAATTCATGCACCAGCTCTAGTAATTTTTTTAGTGGTCTTTTAGATTTTCTACACAGTGTATCATGTCATCTGCATATAGTGAATGTTTAAATTCTTCCGTGTTGATTTAGATGCCTTTTATTTCTTTCTGTTGTCTGATTGCTAAGGCTAAGACTTCTAGTGCTATGTTCAATAACAATGGTGAGAATGGACATTCCTATCTTGTTCCTGACCACCGAGGGAAAGCTCTCTGTTTTTCCCCATTGAGGGTATTAACTATGGGTATTTCATATATGACCTTTCTGTTGTTGAGGTGTGTTCCATCTATACCTACTTTCTTGAGGTTTTTATCATGAACGGATGCTCTATTTTGTCAAATGCTTTCTCTGCGTCTATTGAGGTGATTATATAGTTCTTATCCTTTCTTTTACTAATTTGGTGTAACACATTGATTGATTTGTAAATATTGAACCACCCCCTGCAGTCCAGATATAAATCCCACTTGTTAAAAGAAGCTAGACCCAATAAATTTATTTATTTATTTATTAAATATTTTATTTATTTATTTGACAGAGAGAGAGATCACAAGTAGGTAGAGAGGCAGGCAGAGAGAGAGGAGGAAGCAGGCTCCCTGCTGAGAAGAGAGCCCAATGTGGGCCTCCATCCCAGGACCCTGAGCTCATGATCTGAGCTGAAGGCAGAGGCTTAAGCCACTGAGCCATCCAGGTGCCCAAGATCCAACAAATTTTAAAAAAATAAAATAAGAAACTAAATATATTAAAAATAAATAAATAATAAAAATAATCTAAGGGGCACCTGGGTGGCTCAGTTGATTGAGCAACTGCCTTCGGCTCAGGTCATGATCCTGGAGACCCAGGACCGAGCCCCACATTGGGCTCTCTGCTCAGCCGGAAGCCTGCTTCTCCCTCTCTCACTCCCCCTGCTTGTGTTCCCTCTCTCGCTGTGTTTCTCTCTGTCAAATAAATAAATAAAATCTTAAAAAAAATAATCTAAAAATACATATAAGAAAAAAATGTAAAATCAAATAAAAAGGAAGCTAGATCTTAGGTATGTTTTGGTCTGCTTGCTAAAGGAAGCTAGATCCAATAAATTATGTTATATTATGTTTCATTATTTTATATTATATTAAAAATAGAAATTAGAGACTTTGCAGCATTCTTTTATCAGTAGGCTTGGTGCATGCAAGGGCTTTGGGCTGGTCTTCTGGGGCTGTGACCTGTTGCACTGATTATCAGGCTCGCTTAACTTAGTGGAGATGCACCTGCCAGGGTTAAGGGGTCGTGGCTTGGTGTTAGCGATGTCAGTCTCCACTTGGTGGCATTGTTCAGCTCACATTGGTCTGTCAGTGCTGATGGGCAAGGCAAAAATTGTTTCACCCCTCTTCTCTCCTCCCTGAGGGGAGATTTCCTGCATGTGATTCTTCAGGACGCCCTCAAAAGAGAGAAAACAATCACCCCTCTAGTGCCCCAGCTTCTATAAGATCCCTGCATTCACCCTGACTGTGTCCAAGCTGCCCACTTCAAAGGGGCACAGTACCTTTGTGTTTTATCTCAGGCCTGCGGTTGGGTTTCAAAACTCCAAGTTTTTGGGACTTGCGTAGTTGGGACCCTTGTTAATGGGTTTCACTGCACTTTCTGTTTCTGGTTTGTCCCCCAGAAGAGTCCGCATAACCATGGAACTGTTCAGAGTCCATGATAAAGCACAAGAGAAAGTTGGCACCCAGGGTCACTGCCTCCAGCCAGCTTCCTTGTTCCTAACGAACAGTGTAGCATGTTGATACCCCTAGTCTTCTGTTGTGTCCTCTCACCCAAATGCACTCCAAGCAGAGGAACTGTTTTTCACCATGAGAGCCCAGTTTATCCTCAGACCAGGATGCCTACTCCCAGGACTCCTCCCTCTTTCCCCACAGGAGCTAAGCTAAGCCTGCTAGGCATGGACTTCTAAAACTGCAGATTTTACATTCTGCTGTTTATAACTTCTGGTAGTCTCATACGGTTGGGCTTCCTCTTCTCCACAGGACCCACAGTTCTTAACTCCCTCAAATCCACTCTCTACATTTCCTACTTTCCCCCGAGGTGTTCATTTTTATACTTGTAGCCAGGCAGTTTTGTTTTCTAAGTCTTCAGTTCAATTTCTTGATGTTCAGAATGATTTGATATTTATCTAGATATTTGAGGGATGAGACAAGGTTAGGGGCCCCCTGCTCCTCTGCCATCTTAACTTCTCTGCACCATACTGTTTTGATTAGTATAGCTTTGTAGGCTAATTTGACATATATGATACCTCTAGTTCTGTTCTTTCTTTTCAACATTGTTTTGCTTTGGATTTTTGGGTTCTTCTATGGTTCCGTGTGATTATAAGATACATATTTTTTTCTATTTCTGTAAAGAATGTCATTGGGATTTTGATAAGAATTTCATTGAATATGTTGATCACTTGGGTACTGTTGGCATTTTAACAATATTAACTCTCCCAATCCATGAACATAGTATGTCTTTTTGTTTGTCTGTACCTTCTTTAATTTTCTACATCATAATTTTCTATATTCAATTATTTTCTATGATTTTTAGTATGTGATTTTTTTCACCTATTTAAGTAAATTTATCATGAAGTATTTGATTGTTGCTGCTCTTGTGAATGGAGTTGTTTCTTAGTTTGCTTTTTAGATAGATCATTGTGTATGTAGATAAATACCACTAATTTTTATGTTGATTATATATCCTGAAAATTGACTGTTTTTGTTTATTAGTTATAACAGTTTTTGTTGCTGTTGTTGAGTCTTTAGGGTTTTCTAGATATGTGATCATATTATCTGCAAACAGATAACTTGACTTCTTTTTCTCTGAATCAGATGCTTTTTATTTCATTTTCTCACCTGATTGCTTAGCTAGAGCTTCTCGTACTGTGCTGTGTAAAATTGGTTAGAATGGCATCTTTATATTGTGCAAAATCTTCTTTCTTTTTAAGATTTTATTTATTTCTTTGACAGAGAGAAACAGCTACAGAGGAAACACAAGCAGGGGGAGTGAGAGAAGGAGAAGCAGGCTTCCCACTGAGCCAGGAGCTCGATGGGGGGCTCAATCCTGGGACTCCAGGATCATGACCTGAGCCAAAGGCAGTTGCTTAATGACTGAGACACCCAGGTACCCCTATATTGTGCCAAATCTTAGAGGAAAAGTTTTCAGGTTTTCCCCATTGATTTACCTCTGGGATTTCCATATATGGTCTCCATTAAGTTGAAGTAAGTTCCTTTGATACCTATTTTATTGACATTTTTTGTCATGAATTGATTTGGAATTTTGTCAGATGCTTTTTCTGCATCTATTATGATTGTGTAATTTAATCCTTCATTTTGTTAATGTAATCTATTATGGTTATTTATCTATATATGTTGAGCCATACCTATACGCCAGGGAGAAATCATACTTGGTCATAGTGCATAATCCTTTTAATCTGCATTTGAGTTTGGTTTGAACATACTTAATTGAGGATATTTGCATGTATATTGATCTGAATTATTTGTCTGTGGTGTTTTTGTAGTGTCTTTGTCTGGCTTTACTATCATTGAGTTTATGGCCTCTGTAAATGAGTTTGAGAGTCTTCCCTCTTCTGTTTTTTGGGAAAGTTTAAGAATATTTATGGGTGCCTAGCTGACTCAGTCAGTAGAGCATGCAGTTGGGGATCTTATGGTTGTAAGTTCAAACCCACATTGTGTGTAGAGATTACTTTAAAAATAAAATCTTAAAAAAAACAAAGGAATAGTTAGACTTCAGTAGAATTTACCTTGATGTCCTCTGGTGATGTGTTTTTCTTCGTCGTTCACTTTTCTGCTATAGACTCAATCTTCTTATGTGTTATTGGTCTGTTCAGGCTTTCTATTTCTTCTTTATTCAGTTGTGGTAAGTCATATGTTTCTAGGAATTTATTCATCTTTTCTAGATAATCAAATTCATTGATATATAATTGTTTATAATAGTTCCTTATGATAAATTTTAATTCTGAGGCAACCATTGGAATGTCTCCTTTTTCACTTCTGATATTTTATGTAAGTCTTCTCTCTCCTTTTCTTCTGTTTATTTCCTACACAGGAAAAATCATGGCTGAGGTGAATTCTTTTGGCACTGAGTTGTTACTATGATGGAGCATAGAAGAATATGGATGAAATCTTCCTACCCTTTCTGAATGTGTGAGTATGGGATTCTTGCATTTTTTTCTATAGAAGTTATTTCACTATTTCTTAGCTTTCAATGTAGCCAATTAAATTTTGAGTTTACATTGATACCTGAAATTCTAATACTGCAGAATATATGCTAGTCTTTTCCAATTCATATATTGAATTCATTTTCCTACAGTGCGAAAACTGGCTTTCATTATTTATTCATTTACTTAAGCAAAAATACACATAAGTAATTTGAGATTTTGGAATCTGAAATATTGCAAAAAAACATTTTAGTTAGGATTCAATATTTTTATATACATTTAATAGATAAAATTAAGATTCAGTGAAATACACAAATTCTTAAAGTACATTTTGGTAAGATTCATAGGTGGTCCAGAATGTTTCTCTATATCCCTTCCCAGTAAGTCTCCTCCAGAGGAAATCACTGTTGTTATTTTTTTAAATCAGGAATTAATTTTTGGCAATCTATGATTTTATATAAAAGAACTATGTAGTATGTACTCTTTGTGTGTATTTTTCTCAGTATATTAACAGTGAGATTTATCCCCATTTATGCATCAACATTTGTTGTAGTGTAATGGTCAATAGTATTCCATAGCATGAATATGTTAGAATTTGATTTTGCATTTTCCTGTTTAAGGACATTTGGGTTGTATGTAATTTTAAGCTATTTTGAATGAAGCCTTTATGAATATTCTGTACATTTCTTTTTAAGGATATATTTTTACATATCTCTTAAGTTTTTATCCTATATAAAAAATGTAATCCTGATAGAAATTTGGTGAGAACTGTTTTGAAACAATCTGCTCTATCCTGATCCACTGATCTATTTATCTATTTCTCTGTCACTATCACATTATTTTGATTAGTGTAGTTAGAGAGTGACCTTGAAGTGAAAGGGGCCTCAAAATGTATTTACTTTCAAGATTGTTTTGTCTAAGACTTTTGCATTTCTACATATAATTTAAAGTCAAGTTTTAGCATACATGTTTTGGACATATTGTGATTTTTACTCTTTAATAATTTATAGTATTTAAAATAATATTTTCATTTCATTTTATTTGCTGATACTGTGCAGACATAGAATTTATGTTACTGTTTTGATCTTATATTTTATGATCTTGATACTGCAGTGACTTTTAGAGTTGTTTAAGAAGATGTTACATAGAGAGTAATGTCCTCTGTTCTTAAAGAATATTTTTATCTTATCCTTTCCAGTATTTATGTTTTGTTTCTATTGTCTTTGTACTATGACTAAGATATCCAGTACAGTGCTCAATAGATAGGATTATTGACATGGTCAATTGTCATTTTCTGGATCTTCCAGGGAGCACATTCAATATTTCATTGTTATTATGTTTGCTGTAGGTTTTCCATTGATACTTCTTTCAGATTAAATAATTTCTATTTTATTCTTAGTTTGCTAAGAGCTTCAATCATGGATACTATTGAGTTGTGTTGAATAATTTTCCTATATTGTTGAATAATTTTCCTACATTGGAGATGACCATGTATTTTTATCCTTCATTCTGTTAATATAATAAATTGCATAGCTAGACTTTCCAATGTGAAACCAACCTTGAATTCCTGAAATAAACTTCACATATGAGTGGCGTGTAGTCATTTTGATAGATTGCTAGATTTACTTTTTCAATGCTTTGTTAAGTATTTTTTGTCTTAGTTCATAAGGGTATTTGTCTGTAGTTTTCTATTCTTGTAATGTATTTTTCTGGTTTTATCATTAGGAATATACCATCCTCATAAAATAATTTGGGAAGTGTTCTTTCCCCTATTTTCTGAAGTAATTTTGTAGTTTTGGACTTATTACATGTTAGATACAATTCACATGAAACCATCTGGGTCTGTTGTTTCCTTTTTTGATGATTATTTAATTATTTTAATATGTAAAGCTTATTCAGTTTTTTATTTCCACTTAGATAAGTTTGGTAACTGGTATCTTTAAAGGCTTTGTCCAATTTATCTAAATGTTTGAAATTATTGGCATAAAATTATTAATGTTCATTCATAATTTTAAAGTCTAAGTGATTTGCAGAAATAGTGTCTTTTTTCCTTGATACTGTAAATTTGTATCTTCATTATGCTATTCTTTTCTAAAAGTACATTAATTTTATTGATCTTTCAAAAGAACTAACTTTGCCTTAATTGATTGTCCTTTTTATTTGTCCATTTTCTGTGTCATTGATTTCTGCTATTTTTTTAATGTTCTTTCCTTTTCTTTGAATTCAATTTGTTCTTCTTGTAGTTTTTAAGGTAGAAGCTTGGATCACTGATTTGACATAATAATTCTTTTCTAATATAAACATTTAAGGTATAGCTTTCCATCTAAACACATACTCCTTTAGCTTCACTCATGGGTTATTTAGAAGTATGTTGTTTAATTTCCAAATAATTGTGGAAATTCTAGGTATCTTGCTTGGTACTGGTTTCTTGTTTAATTACCTTGAGTTAGAAAACATAGCATTTGAGATTATAAAATTTACAATTGATGCATGTTTTATGGCCCAGTACATGGTCTGTGATGGTGAACATGTCATGTTCATTTGAAAATAAATTTGTATCATTCAATTTTGTGATTAATATTTAAATAATGTAAGTTAGGTGAATACATAGTGTTACTAACAATGACTGAGGGAGGAATACTATAATTTTGAGTTATGACAATAGATTTTATCTGTTTTTGATTTACTTTTGTCAGTTTTTTCTTTATGTGTTATTAGACACATTGAAAGTTATGATGATTTTTTTGCTTCTTTGTGATGTGTCAGTTTTTATCATTGGCAAATAACTCTGAGGTATTATTGCTTCTCTTTTGAAGTCTTTTTTACCTGATATTAGTATAAGCTCTTAAACTTTCTTAGCTTTCACTTTCACATCAATGGAATGCTTTCAATGTTTCTCTTTTCCCCTCATTTCTTATATTTAAAGTAAATTTCTTATATGCAACATATATTAGTCTTTCTTTGTTATCCACTCAGGCAATATCTGACTTTGAAATGGAATGTTTAAACTTGGGGCATTTAATCTAATAATCTCTGTGGTTGCATTAAGGTTATTGTTTTGCTATTAAAAAAAACCTTTACTATGCGTAATTTGTTTTTCTTGTCTTTCTTTGCAATCTTTACATTGGATTTTTAAAAATATTTTTCAGTATTTCATTCTAATTCCTCTTGTGGCCTTGAGACCTACATCTTTGCATTCATTTTTAAGTTGCTGCTTCAAAAATTAAAATACACATTATTAACTTGTTATGATACACTTAAAATTAATATTGTTTCTCTTCATGGTAAGATAGAAAAGATTTGTAATATTATCATTACATTTCTTTTGTTTTAAACTACAAAATACAGTGTTATAATTTTTGCATTATATAATCAGTTGTGAGCTGCTGTTTCTGTTTTCAGCTTGGGATAGAGGTTGTTGGAAGAGAATTTCGTCTCTATTTCCATAATGAAAAAATGCCAAAGAATCTGCAAAATCATAACTCTTCTTAAAACCACCAGAGAGCTAAACTCACAGGCAAATGAGAAATTGAGAAATTTTATTTCCATAAAGTGACAAGACTCTCTGAGGAGAGATAAGCGACATCAATTTTTTTCACAGGAGGAAGAGGAAGGTGCCATGGAAGTACTAAAGCGTGACACAATTAAAATTTTAGCAAATTGCATAATGGCTGAATGTGCCCTAACATACCAGTTTGGAACAATCTGGAGCCTCCCACACAAGGGTAATGTTAATTTACTTAGTCTTTCACATGGTCTCCACTGGTTACATACAAGAAAGATTGGGGGCAGGGCAGAAGACTGAGATTGAGAGTGATTGTTGCAAGCATATTCACTCCACTATCAGACCAGTATTATGTCCCATACTCTTACTTGCCTCTTTCTCTTATATGAAGAAATTGCATTTGGCCACTGGGGAAAGAGGAGAAAACTGTCTCACCCCCAGTACTTAGGCAAAGTTCCAATTCTTTCAGAATGAAGGGTAGAAGCAAAACCATTCTGACACAGGGTTCAGGCAAAACCCCTCACTTTGAGGGAAGGGTATAGGAAAATCCCTTCTGCTCCTGGTGGAGGGGCAATAGCAAAAGTCATCTACCAATGGGGATGGGGCATAAAAACCTCTACAAAAGAATACCTCCAAATGCAAGGCAGAATTTGCTGACACATGTTGAGAGGGATAGGAAAGATAATGCTTATCCCACATGGGCGAAGTGTGCAGGTCCTGCTTGTCCAGAGATGAAATGATTACTCAGGGTCCAATAATTTGGAACAAAGAGAGGCCAAAAGGGGTTGCACCACCAGATGTTAGCAAGAAGTGCAGGGGCTGAGGTGAAGCCCTTGAGTCGGGTGGACTCTTGACTTTATTATGGAATCATTGAATGTAAAGTATGTGGAAGCAAAGAGGGAAAAACAACTCAAGAAAGCCATTAAGTGAGAGGCAGTGGGGAACTGTGTATGACTTTTGGTATGGATCATAGGGAGGCATGGAATGGGAGAATTGACCTCAGCAGGCCCAGCTATCTTACCCACCATTGTTGCTGTTTTCAGCACGTACTGTTTTCAGCATGAACCAATGGCAGGAATAATTGGCTTTTGCCATGTGCATAGAGCTGTTGCCATTTATTCATGTTCCTGTTCTTATTGTCTCTTTTATCCACTAAGGTCTTGCTCTCCCAAATATATACAATATTTTAAAATATTAAATGTCGAAATGTATTTGTAAATACCTAAATGCATATCTTATACACACACTGTATATTTATTTATCTTTGTACACTTTCAACCATGTTTTTTAAAATCCCATTTATTTCTTTGTGAGATATGTCTGGTCATTGCCAATAATAAATTGTTCCTTTCTTATCCTTGTGACTCCAATCTTTATTTAAAAAAAATTCTTAGGATGTCTGGGTGGCTCATTTGGTTAAGCGACTACCTTCGGCTCAGGTCATGATCCTGGAGACCCAGGATCGAGTCCCACATCGGGCTACCTGCTCAGTGGGAAGCCTGTTTCTCCCTCTCTCACTCCCCCTGCTTGTGTTCCCTCTCTGGCTGTGTTTCTCTCTGTCAAATAAATAAAATCTTTAAAAAAAATTCTTACACATCCTGTATTTAAATCTGTTGTTTTTAGTTTCTCCTGATTGGCTGTTAATAGTTGTTGACCTCCTTATTTAGTTTTGTGGATCTTTGATTTTGAAGTCTTGTTTACTTAGTCTAAATCTGTTGGGAGTTTTTCAGTTGCTGAATTTTGTACATTTTTCTCTGAATAAGATTTGTGTCTACTTCACGTTTTAGGTAGAGATAATTATTTTATTCTTTCTTAAGATTCCTGAATTAATCTATTTATGTTAGTTTCAGCTTCTCTGCCTTTTAATACATCATGGCTTAGTGTTTCCATTGGCTTTTCCCATCATGATGACTCTGTTCTCCCTTCTCGTTATCTGAGCACTTCTAGTTCAGATTTATTTTTTGATTCTCCCTTTTCAAAGTGTAGGTGATTACTGGGCTTTTGGAGATCCACCTACATTCTGTGTTTTCTGTGATATTTTACTAAGTAACTTCTTTCTAAAATAGAGTTGTTTTACAGTAGGATGGTTTTTCAAATGATCTAATCTGTTGTACTCCTGGTAGCAGAAGTCTCGTTTTTATCCATTTAAAAAAAAAAAAAAAACTTTTGTTGAGTTTTTGCCTGATCTTTGACATATCTGTGATCCTTGGGACCAGTGTGCCCTCTCCTTTTAGACTTAAAGCTTAGATTAGAGTAATAAAGCTACATCAGCAAGGACTAGAAGCTAGAGGCTAGAAAGATTTGCCCAGGTATGGTAGGCTAAGAAGTAGCCTGTCTGAGATATCAAGAAAGAATTATGTTCATCTGTTTTGTTTCTTAAATTCCACACGTTAGTGAAATCATATGGTATTTATCTTTCTCTGTCTGATTGATTTTGCCTAGCAGAATACATTCTAGCTCCATCCATGTCTTTGCAAAGAGGAAGGTTTCATTCTTTTGATGGCTGAGTAATATTCCATTGTAACAGGGAAATGATGAGAAAGAGAAAGGGAGAGAGAGAAGCAAACCATCAGAGACGCTTAACTATAGAGAACAAACTGAGAGTTGATGGAGGTAGGTGGGTGGGGGATAGGCTAAATGGGTGATGGGGATTAAGGAGGTCATTTATTGTAATGAGCTCTGGGTGTTATAGGTAGGTTTTGAATCACTAAATTCCACACATGAAACCAATTTTACCACATATGTTAGCTAACTGGAATTTAAATAAAAATTTGAAATAACATTTTTTAAAGAAAGAAAGAAAAAAGAATTGGCCCACTTCGGTTAGTGTTGGGTCTTTGTCAATAAGAAATTGATTGCTTGTCGAGCAGATGATGAATGAGAAAGAAATTTACATTCTACTTGGGGTTATAATGGGCAAAGATAATAGCAATCTGTTTCCATCAATGTACTATGAAAGCATCAATACTCCTGGAGAAAGAACACTCCAGTCTCTAGAAAGACTCATAACATTAATCCTTTCCAACCTGGGTACTCTTTTTACATGCTGTTCACAGCACAAAGATAGGGTCTTGATACAGCACAATATGACTGTGAGGATTACAGGGGAAGAGCATAATAACAAGCAAAAACAAAACCCAAAACACTAATGTAACTACAGTTTTTGTTTTTTCCCGACAAGACTTCAAGCTTCATGAAGGCCAGGACCATACTTGTTTTGTTACTATTTTCCCATATATACTTCCATACTTTTGAATCAATGAATGAATAGGTATCAGGGAACTTTTACCAAGGAGAATGTGTGGCCAGAAACTCTTTTGATAATATATCCGAAGTGACAGATAATGTAATGCTCAAAGTTGTTATAGCAATATCTTTGGAAGATTCTTTTTTTAAGAATATGGTCTTATTGTCTTATTAGAAAATGAGAATAGGCCTCAAAGTTGAATTTTGAATATTCTTTTTAATTGCTCTTTAATTAAAGTAATATAGTAATAAGTAATAGTCTTTGATCCTCATTTTCCTCATCCATGGAATTGGGCTAATAATACCTGCCCTTTATTGCTACTATATCTACAGTCCTACTGCAGTCAGGAAAGATAAGGAAGAAATTGAGCCACCTATATACAAAAAGGATAATTTGTAGGGAAGCATGGCTTGAAGGGGAAATGAATATAAGATACATCTTTCTCAGAGAATAGTATTCCTAGCTCCAGAAGAAAGATCTAAGTTGGACAGAAGACAAGTGTGAAAATTTGGAGACTAGATCATGTTTGCATGGGGGCTAAAAGGGTAAAGTGAGTCATTATTGTGGTACAGTCACAGCAGTGAGAGGTTGCAACTAAGCAGAAATTAGGTTAGAACAATTCACGATTGCTGTCAGGGTACACTGCTGGTGTCTGGGAGAAGGTATAGAGTGAAGGTAGGAGCTATGGTTAGACCAAGGGTAAGGAGATGGTTGGAGCGGTTTCAGTTCATTTAGCTCAGGGATCAGGCCAGAATCCCTGTAAACATGTTTGCCAGCCCTTATACGCACGCGCATCTAAGCTCTGTCAATCCACAACACACGCCAGCCAGTTCTGCATCTTGTGGGTGTCACAGGGCGAGTGGGGCAGAGGAGTAAGGCTATATGGGGACCCGTGAAATAAGCATGGGTGTTGCTCCTATCTTCTTGTTAGAAGACAATTGATATTCAAAATCATGAATTTTCCTAACATTCAATGTGATAATGGTTCCCATGATACAAAGGATTTTTTTCCCTCTTTACAAAATTTACCACAGGATTCATTTGAATTATATATAGATTTGTAAAGTCTAGTTAAACAACTTTTCGGCAATAATCCTCTATTTCGAATCTTGATAGATCTTAGTAATTTTCTTGTAATACTTGCATTTTGACATCTAGTGAAGTTACTTATTTATCGATTTGGTCTACAAAAACATTGTTATATGACCTCCATGAGTAAGAATTTGTCTAGCTATTGTGAAGGAAAATACATTTATAAAGACACGAATATATATGTTGATAAATTTTCATAAAATTTTAGACAATATTATAAATTTGTAACCACAAACAATTTTACCACCAAGAACAAGCAACTGTTAAAATGGTAATGGAACTTACTGTGGTCTCCTTCAGAGTATAAGTGTGCTATGTTGTAGCCTGCTTCTTTCATTGAATAATGTATCTTGGACCTGTAGCAATGATGTATGACAAGAAAGTAATGTGTTAGTCCTGCGTGCACGTTCAAGAGGGGCTGGAGCAGAAATGGTGCCTTGGGGCCGTGCATCTGGGCAGTAAGTGAAAGTGGGTGTAAGAGCAGAAGTGGCCAGCTAGAGCTGGGAGCTCAGCAGCGACCAGCGACCGAGCTTGCTGGTGAGGCAGAGCTGGCCGTTTGGAAGGCGGGTTCAGGCTTGTGGGGGTGAGGGTGAGGGTGGCTGTAGTCTTTCTTAATGCTTTTTAAAAAGATTTTATTTATTTATTTGACAGACAGAGAGAGAGACAATAAGACACGGAACACACACAGGGGGAGTGGGAGAGGGAAAAGCAGGTTCCCTGCTGAGCACGGAGCCCGATGCAGCACTCTATCTCAGGTCCCTGGGATCGTGACTACAGCTGAAGGCAGATGCTTAACGACAGAGCCATCTAGGTGCCCTGGTAGCTGCAGTCTTGATCCTTCATGATCCGGTGAACAGCATCATGGAGGAGACACTCAACTCAAGTTCGTGATCACAGAGCCCATAACAAACCAGAAACAGTAGAAGTAACATTTGCAGATTTTGATGTAGTCCTTTAACATGTTTCAAATCCTAATCCTGATAGTCAGTATTTCTTTGAAATTCTACAAGGAATTTCAGGCACATGTTGCTGATGAGTTTTTAAAGAGGGTGTATGGAAGTGTCTTGGTAAATCCTTAATGAGGGTACAATGTCTCTTTGCCAAATGACCTTGAAAATCTGCCAGCATCCAAGAGTTCCACTGTGTGTTCAGCTGGCATGTGGAAATGAAATTGTTTTTGCCCCTGTCTTGGAGAAATTCTTCCATTTCCAAGAAGAGGGCAAGGAAGGAGGGAACAGGGCCATTATCCATTATAGGGATGAGACCATATATCGTGAGTGTGAAAAGGACAGAGTCACAGTAGTCTTCAGCACAGCGCTTAAGGATGACAACAGTGTGGTCACTGGAAGAGTGTTCATGCTGGAGTTCAAAGAAGGACACAGAGCCAGCCCCACAGCCCTCCGGGTCCAGTTTAGCCACAGGGAACCTGCTGAGGGGCTGAAAGACATCAGTGTTGGTGTTACTTTTTAACTGCTCAGTCTGTTACTGAGAGAAATTACTTGGGAGCAAGGCTAAACACACTGGAAAAGCTTCAAGGAGATACCTGAGTTTCAGCTTTGCAGATGTTAAGCAATGTCGGTAATGGCAGGTGAACCATAAAGTCCAAGTGCTTATTGTGTTTCAGTGGTGTTGAATGG
This sequence comes from Spilogale gracilis, assembly GCA_004023965.1. Taxonomy (NCBI): domain Eukaryota; kingdom Metazoa; phylum Chordata; class Mammalia; order Carnivora; family Mephitidae; genus Spilogale; species Spilogale gracilis. The sequence goes on from PITA01000292.1 coordinate 78,167, forward strand.
ATCGTGAAACCAAAAGAAAAACATTTTACTTTTTCCAATGTCACTTTCCGTTCAATGAAGTGTAAACTCAACGTACATCATTGCAGAGTACTAAGTCAGAGACATGAAGAATGAGATCTGTGAATGTTATGGGCAATGCTTAAAAACCTGCATAGAGGAACAACTAATTAGGAGTTTGATATGGAAGCCAAAACCTGAAGCCCTTAAAATTGGGTAATTGGTTTTTCCTAATAAAGCAGAACAAATGAAACAGAAAAAAATAAACAGGCATATTTAACTTTATGATGGAACGAAACTGCTGTGAAATAAAGGAGTGCTTGAATCTATAGACTGAGTTCTCCTGAGTTCCAGGTGCCAGGAAAAAAATGAACAAGAATGATCCCTATATGTCAAAACCTGATGAATTTGTTGGACTACATATATAAAAAATCCCACAGGCATCCAAAGAGAATGAAAAATGAAGGCAATCAAAAAATTACTTTTTTTTTTGAATTTGTTTTTTTTTTTCTCATGGTTAGACTATGGTTGTGTGTTTCTGCTAGGACTATAGGGTTAACATACCATTTTATCACATAATATCAAGGGAATGTGCTGTCACTATTGCTTTATCACTGATGATGTTCCTCTTGACCACCTGGCTGAAATAGTGTTTGTCGGATTTCCCCAGCATAAAGTTACTCTTTTTTCTGCTTTTGCATAGTTATTCTGGAAATCAGTCCCTGTGTGCAGGCCACACATAAAAAGAATAAGGAATTATATTTCCTTTCCTTAAGGACAGAGTATCTACAAAAAATATTGAGAATTCTTCTCCATGCTAGATTTGTCTCATTTCTCCCATTTATTTATTTATTTAGTTAGTTATTGGCTTATGTAAGTATGGACTCATGTATACTTAACCTATATCTTTGTTACAATTCAGTACTATTTTTTGTTGTTGTTATTGCTTAAATTTTCTTCCAGCATGGCCGACTGAGCTCTTTCAGTTGATTTCTAGCCTTTTCACATTATTGTGGTTCATTCACTTGCATAGCACTGTCTAACTTCCTAGCATACAAGATGTGCCAAATCTGTCATGTGTATTTCTTGTTCTGGTCCTAGAATCAGCCATTTCTCTGATAAGTCCTGGTTTCTGTTGTTGGAGAACAGTGTTAGAAATTAAAATCTTAAATGATAAGTGTGATTATTACAACTATAAAGTCTAGGTCCCCTCAGCTAATAGAGCAAGGAAATATATGTATGTTTCGTTACCTGACTCCTACTCTATTCCATACCATATAAATGATTCTAGCCTCCTCTCATTATTTATCTGTAACCTCTCACTCCAATAATGAGAAACCTGGCACTCATCATTCACCACTCATTAATTGTTCAGTTCCTAGATATATTGTAGATTGGTTTCAGATTCCATTAATTTTCAGACTTATATAGGGCACTGCCTTATTTCCATCTCTTTTTTTTAATTTAACTTAATTTTTCAGTGTTCCAAGATTCACTGTTTATGCCCCACACCCAGTGCTCCATGCAATACATGCCCTCAGTACCCACCAGGCTCTTCCATCTCCCCACCCCCTTCCCTTTCAAAACCCTCAGTTTGTTTCTCAGAGTCCAAAGTCTCTTGTGGTTCATCTCCCTCTCTGATCTACCCCAGTTCACATTTCCTTTCCTTTACCTAATGTCCTCCATGTTACTCCTTATGCTCCACAAGTAAGTGAAACCATATGATACTTGACTTTCTCTGCTTGGCTTATTTCACTCAGCATAATCTCTTCCAATCCAGTCCATGTTGCTACAAAAGTTGGGTATTCATCTTTTCTGATGGAGGCATAATATTCCATTCTATATATGGACCATATCTTCTTTATCCATTCATCTGTTGAAGGGCACCTTGGCTATTTCCACAGTTTGGCGATTGTGGCCATTGCTGCAATGAACATTGGGGTACATATGACCCTTCTTTTCACAACATCTGTATCTCTGGGGCAAATGTCCAGGAGTGCAATTGCAGGGTCATAAGGTAGCTCTATTTTTAATTTTTTAAGGAATCTCCACACTGTTTTCCAAAGTGGCTGCACCAACTTGCATTCTCACCAACAGTGTAAGAGGGTTCCCCTTTCTCTGCAGCCTCTCCAACACTTGTTGTTTATCTCTTTAAGAGAAGTTTTATACATTTAGATTCTTCTTTCACATTCTGCATTTCATCTGAAATCTCCCAACCTCTTGAATGATTTTTTTAAATTGTTTCATTCATAAGATGTAAAGTTCTATAATTCTGATGATCACTGTATCATGTATTTACTATTACAGTGTCATACAGAATGAATCCATCACTTTAAAATTTAACTGCATGTTATGAGTTTATTAAATTAGCATTTATTAAGTGGAGCACATTATGCCAAATGATGAGCCATTGTTCTACAATAGTTTACAATAGAAATTTATGTAGAGAAGTTTAATTTTCATAGGTCTTTCAGTTTTTGCCTGTCTGAGAGGGTATTTCTCCTTAACATTTGAAGGATAATTTCACTGGATACAGAACTCTGGCTGGTTGGGGTTTTTGTTTGTTTGTTTGTTTGTTTTTTCCCACTTATACCACTTTCTTCTTGCTTACATGGTTTCTAAAGAGCAGTTCCTTGTAATTCTTTCTGTTCCTCTTTAGGTAATGTTCTTACCCCTGCTCTAAATTCTTTTGAATTTTTGTCTTTGTCTTTGGTTTTGTATGATGAGTATAAGATACTTAGGTGTCAGTTTTTTGGTATTTATCCTCCTTGATATTTTTTGATCTTGCAGATCTGTGGTTTGCTCTTTCTCATCAATTTCAGAAAATTATTGGTTATTAATTCTTTGAGTATTTCTCCTGAATTGATTCTTTTCCTTGTGATATTTCAAATACACGTATGTTACTCACTTTGAAATTCATCCCACTGATCTTGGATGTTCTGTTTGTTTGTTTACTCTTTATTTCAGTTTGGGAACTTTCTATTGAACTATATGTAAGCTCACCGATTCCATCCTCAACCATGTCCAGTCTACTGATGAACTCATCAAAGACATCCTTAATTGCTTATGTGGTATTTGATTTCTAGCATTTTCTTTTATTTCTTAGAGTTCCCATCTTCTGCTTATATTACCAGTATGCTTTTGCATGCTATTTATTTTTTTTCCCACTGGAGACTTTGTGTATTTATCACCATTATTTTAACTTTCTTACTGATAATTTAATCATCTGTTTCTTGTCTCAGTGTAGTTTTATGATTGCTTTGTCTTTTCAATCTGTATTTTTTCTTACATTTTGGACTTTTTTTTGTATCAAGTAGTGAGAATTGAGGTAAATAGTCCTTTAATATGAAGATTTTTGTTCATCTGGCTAATTACTAGGCTTTTTTATTAGACATTTAATATTTCATGTTTAATGTTTACTTTAGGTGTATGTGCCCAAGGCTTCAAATTTCTCTAGTGCCCTTGTTTACTTTTGGAATTTCCCAAGTACTCATAGAGTCTGTGTCTTTCAACTCTTTCATCTGCTGTCCAGTATTAGTGCACTAGATCCCTGTTGATGTGGTGGTGAGTTCTGTACAACTCAATATTTTATTGTCCCATGTCTCCAGATTATAACTTTATTTTTTCTCTTTCTGCTCTTCAAACACATTAATTTTAACTGCCCTGTATTTAAGGTTGCTTATTCTTTTTTCCGCCACATATAACCCGCTATAAACACCTCTCTGATTTTTTTCATTTCATTCATTTTACTTCTCAGCTCCAGAATTTCTCTTTGGTTACTTTTATAATGTGAATCTCTTTATTGATATTTTCATTTTTATTTTGCATTATTTTATTTCATTTACTTTTTTGTCCTTTTTGGCTGTGTGAGCATACTTAAAACAGTTGTTATAAAAATCTTTGCCAATTAATTTCAGCATGTGGGTTTCCTCAGGGATGGTTTCTGTCAATTTATTTTGTTCCTTTGAATGAGCTATGAAGTCTCAATTTTTTGTTTGCCTTGTTATTTTTTGTTAAAAACTAGACATGTGGAGCGCCTTGGTGGCTCAATGGGTTAAAGCCTCTGCCTTCGGCTCAGGTCGTGGTTCCAGGGTCCTGGGATCGAGGCCCACATCAGGTTCTCTGCTCAGCAGGGAGCCTGTTTCCTAGGTTCCCTCTCCCTGCCTCTCTGCCTACTTGTGATCTTTCTCTCTGTCAAATAAATAAATAAAATCTTTAAAAAAATGGACATGTGGATATTAAATTATGATAAATCTGAAAAACAAATTCTTCCTTCAGGTTTACTGTGTTCTTTAATTGTTGAGGATTGTAGTAGTCTACTTGACTAATGACTTTTTAAAAATAACTTATTTTATTTTATTTTTTCAGTGTTCCAAGATTCATTGTTTATGCACCACACCCAATGCCCCATTCAAAACTATTTTGGAAAAGTCTGTATTCCTTGTGCATGATTACTGAGTTGTCTGTTCATTTTGATTGTGTTCAGCTAATATTTATAGTAATTTCCTTGACTGCCAGGAGCCAAAATGAACACCTCTCTCATTCTTTGCAGATTATCAGTCTACTAGAGTTTTTCAACTGTTATCCACGCTTATACTAAGCCTAGGGATCAGGTCAAGGTATATGTCTGGTGTCTTCTCAGGCCTAATGTGTATACGCGTCTAACCTATTCTTACATGTAACTTTCTAAATTTCCCTGTGAATGTGGGTGTTTTTGAATGGCCAAGTTTTTTTTTTTTTTAAAGAAACTCCACTTAGCTTTTTCTTCTCCAGAGGGAGAAGCAGACTCCCCACTGAGCAGGGAGACTGGTGCAAGGCTTGATTCTAGGACCCTGAGATCATGACCTGAAACAAAGTAGACTCTTAACCACCTGAGCCACCCAGGCACTCCTCAACTTAAGTCTTTTGACCGAGGCTTCTGAGGGTTGCTTGTTCACCTTGCAAAATTTTTAAGAAATCACTGCCACCTTTATGGCCTGAGTTAGTTCTGAGTTTGATGAAACAGGAACAGATAACTTGTGACAATACTTCAGGTAATCCCTGGACTGGCTAAAGCCAACATACACAATAATTTGTAAGGCCTGCTCTGCTTCATTTGTAACTTGAGAGAAAACACTGGGAAAGCACTGAGAAAAGCAGGCTGTCATCTTCAAGACTGTTGTCAGGCTGGTGAGGGGATGTGGGAGGGCAAATAAATGCCATAAAAATTGCTACCATTTGTAAGTTGTTTTTTTCTTGATTCAGTGTTTGGTTGCTGTAAACCTTTGATTCTTCTGCAGAATTATGATAAAGTTGGTTTTGGCAATGCTTGTTTTTGGGTGTTCCTGTGGAAGGATGAGAGCTTGGAGCTCTCTACACTGCCATTTTGCTGATGTCACTCCTACGTATTTTAATTTTGCATAATGGGAACATATTCACAAATTTCATGAAAATTTACCATCTAATTATCATGAGTTGATTTGGACTAGCTCTAGCACACCTCTGAGTTTAAAATCATTTAAGGATGTATTATCTACACTTTGAATTACATTCTGTTATCTAAGCACAACCAAGACCCTTGCCATCAAGAAAATTTTCGCTTATGTAGGGCTCTGTGATATGTATTAAAGAGAAATTTCTGGGATGTTAGGTTTTGTTTTGAAATTTTCATAAACCATCCTCGATATTCTCCTGAATTCTCTTGATCACAAATTCTGAATTCTGGTCTTATCTTTGTGTGTGGGGTGTGTGTGTGTAATGGTTCTGTCATCTCTTCCTAATCATGGCTTTTTCTCTCAATTATAAGAATTTAAGTGATTCTGTGGGTTTTGCAAAGCTTAGCTAGATATTACTAATTCCGTAGTCAAATCACAATTCTGTGCACAAGACCGGCCTTTCTCCTAATTTTTGTAATTTTACTAGATTCCAACAGCACTATTTTCATATTATCCTCTAAAATCAACCTTTCTGAAATGGCTGAAAATATACTCTATTGTAATTATTGATCAACAAGAAGGTTTAATTAAGTTTTTTCTGTATTTAAAGATTGGTGTCTGGTCATGCCAAAATACTAATTATTGATAGTGAGGGGTTATATGTTTGTTATATATATTGTTGGTTGAAAAATAAAATCATTTTATTTTCTAAAATAAATACTTCCCATCTGTTATATTAATCCCTCTACAACTTTCAGGAAAAAGCAAATCTGTCCTTTCTATACTTTTCACATTCTAGTACTATATGTTAAATAACAGGAGGAAATGATTCCTGAGCCGGGTTTGAATCAGATGCAATCAATCATCCATTGAATATGTGGAGCTTGATTATGTACTACTTTTGGTTTCCCAGTTAATTAGACATTACAATAGAAAAATTGATAAGATTACATAGTAGCAAAACTACTTACCATGGAACCAAGTTTAGGTTTTATTTATTTATTTATTTATTTAGTTAGTTAGTTAGTTAGTTATTTTTAAAGATTTTATTTATTTATTTGACAGATAGAAACACAGCCAGAGAGGGAACATGAGCAGGGGGAGTGAGAGAGGGAGAAGCGGGCTTCCCACCCAGCAGGGAGCCCTATGCAGAGCTCCATCCTGGGACTGGGGGATCATGACTCCAGCCAAAGCCAACTGCTTAATGACTGAGCCACCCAGGTGGCCCTGGATTCTGTAATTTTTTTTAAAGTTTTTTTTTTAAATTTATTTATTGGATAGAGAGAAACACAGCTAGAGAGGGAACACAAGCAAGGGGAGTGAGAGAGGGAGAAGCAGGCTTCCCGCCAAGCAGGGAGCCTGATGTGGGGCTCGACCTTGGGTCTCCAGGATCATGAACTGAGCCGACGGCAGTCGCTTAGCCAACTGAGCCACCCAGGCGCCCCTGGATTCTATAATTTTTAAAAAGCAATTTTCCTTTCCTACAATACAGAGAGTCAGTAAATAAGAGATTTCATGCGTCAGTGTCACACCAAGAGGCCACCCAGGTGCTCCAAGTTTAGGTTTTCATATGATTTCAAAGTTTATACTAAATAGATTGATTTATATAATATATATATGCCTATAAATAACTTTAATTATCCCTTCCATTTTCCAATCACTGCTGTCACTGTTCTTTTAAGTTAGAGACTTGCCAAAATCTACCCATTGGCACAAGCTTTATTTTTAGGTATGTTGTTCTTCCTCAACTAAAAATCATTAATGCATAGAAAATTTTCATTTATTCAATGATTTAAAAATAACAATAGATGGTACTTTAGCAGCATGTCAAAGGAGCACACAGTGCATTCATTCTCTAAGCTGTAATTGCAGGCCTTGCTTAGTGTAAAGCAATTTGCTTTTAACCATGAGAAAGCATATGGCCCAAGGAGAAAGAGTCAGTGCTAGAAGGTATTATTTCTACTATTTATTCTGGAATCTTTCCAAAATCTTCTAAATAGTGCTTGAAACAAACAAGACTGATCACAAAGCAATATGTCTACTTAGACCAATATGTCCAAGTCTATAAGATCATCTCAAAATGCATTGAAAAATTTTAAAAATATAGTTTATGTTATCAAGTGATTGTAAAAACAAACACAGAGAAATATTTTGGGTCAGTGGAGTTTGGACATTTGCTTAGATGCCTGAGTCACACATAACTGTTTCTATTCAGAAGTCTCCTAAACAAAATTTGTTCAAGGGTGGAGTTAATGTAATGCTTCTTTTCACTTGTGAAGTCATAGAGGATGAACAAGATTAAGCATAGCATAAACACAGCGATCAATTTCTTGGTACTAAGTGGATGCAGTGCATTTTGGGGTAATTTCAAATAGTTAATTATCTTGAGAGTTTAGACCAAAGAGGAAATCTAAGAGCAGTGAATTTGACCATGTGGGAATGAAAATTGTACTAAAGCATGTGCTGTTTTAATGACCAAGGAATTATTGCCATTGCTTTTCTTTTATTCCCAATAAATTTTGGAGTTATCATGTAGAGATCTCCAAAGAAATGAGGAGCAGATTGTGGATAGAATATAATTTTCCATGAATACCCATTTAGAACAGTTTGTTAATGTCATTATATCATTCTCTGACCAAGCTGGAGCAGCAAACCTCCTCTTCAGCCAGGAACTAAGTAAAACATACATAACTGTTTGACTCAAGTCATTAAATAGTAATATAACTGTATTGTATGAAAATGATCAGACTACCTGGCTGATCTTTGTTTTGTTGTTATCACTTGTTAATGTATATTAGGACATTTCCTAAAACAAACTAAATGACATGGGCCATAGTTGTCCAATACATTGTCTACTTTCTAGTGTTAAAATAATGTGCAATTGAAATTTTGATAGGATTTGTAATTTATGATAGATAGGAAGCCCAAAATATTTGCACTGAAAATGGAAGATTTCATAACACAAAGGCCCAGGGACAAAAGGGTAGGCAATACAACTGGCAGAGAGAGTTTGACAAGCTGTTTAGAGAGTGCTACCAGAATGAGTTTGCCCACAGCTGTTATCAATTCCCACTATACTCTAAAGGCAATGAATTATGTGGGAATGTGATGACGAATCTCAAGCACTTTCTATGTAACTAAAAGCGCCCCTGCCTGAGAATATTCCACTTGTGATTTGATCCTAAATAACTAGTTTTCAAACCACAAATGAACCCATTTATCAAATATTGTCTTGTTCTTCAGCTTACCTTTTGTATTGCATTACAGATAGAGGCAAAAATCTATTTGAACTCTTTTGTTTGAACTGCAGCCTGTTATAAACACCTTCCTACTCTGAAAAGAAGCATTTTCTTCATTGTTAATAAAAAAAATGCCACAGTTCATACAACTGACGACTATTTGGAAAGCACTTGACCTTTGCGTTTTTCACCATTATGTATCTCCAAAGGTCTCCTTTAAGGTGTCAGAGAAATTAGCATTAAAGTCACTAACATGCTTTCTATTTCAGCCAGTCTGACATAACCTTTAAATAAAATTGTGTTTGTTTTAGAAATAAATTAATATTTATTTCATTTATTCACAGTATGTGCTGAATGTTTTATATTTGTCATGTATTATGCTAAATCCTTTCAAATGGATCATTTCCTAATTCACACAAAATTCTTTTTTTAAAAAGGAAACTAAGATATAGAGAGGTTTTGTAACCTAATTAAGGTCACATATCTAGTAAAAGGCAAAGCAATTATGTGAACCTATTATCTGAATGTTAAAGTCTGAATTTTTGCCACTATTTTCTGTTATTTTCCTCATTATAAAAATCTATTCTACCAACATTACAATATTTTAAATACACCATTAGTTATGAAGTAAAAATAACACAGAAACCTTTAAACCAGAGTTTCTCAACCTGATCACTCTTGATAGTTTGGGCTAGATAATTTGCAGGGGAGGCATCATTAGGGGACATTCATACTGTGCACTGTAAGATGTTTAGCAGTTTCCCTGGGTATAACCATCAGATGCCAGTGGCAAACCCTACCTCCTCCTGCTTGTGACAACAGAAAATGCCTCTAGGTAGTCCTCTATGGGAGGAGGGGAAATAACCCTTCTTTCTGAGAACTGCTGCTCTGGAGAAAACAATGCCCTGTTTTCTCTTTAAGTCATAACATTTATGATCTTCCTTTTATAATTTTCTTTTTAAAATTTATTTATTTATTTATTTGAGAGACAGAGCAAGCATGGGGGTGAGGGGCAGAGGGAGAGAGAGAGAAGAGAGAACCTGAAACAGACTCCCTGTTGAGCTCAGAGTCCTTCGTGAGGCTCAATCTCATGACCCTGAGCTCAAAACCTGAGCTGAAATCAAGAATCCAATGCTCAACCAACTGGGCCACCCAGGTGCCCCTTAGTTTTATAATTTTCAATAGCCTGGTAGAATCGAAAGTCCATCAGAAGTCCATTAAAAAATAGATAAATGTATTTTCTGGATGTTATTTTCCCTTGATGTTATTTCCATGGAAACTAGGAGAAGGTCATCTTCTATTGCTGTAGTCTCTTCTGGCTGAAGTTTTAAGTTACAAAACACTTGTATAATTATAAACGTTTTTTAAAAACTTAAGATTGATTTGGGGCACTGAGTGGCTTGGTCAGTGAAGCATCCTACTCTTTTTTTTTTCTTTAAGATTTTATTTATTTATTTGAGAGAGAGGGAGGTAGGGAGAAAAGGATAGAGTACAAGCAGGGTGGAGAGGCAGAGACAGAGAATCCCAACAGATTCTGGCCTGATGTGGGGCTTGATCTCATGGCCTTGAGATTATGACCTGAGCTGAAACCAAGAGTTGGACACTTAATGGACTGAGCCACCCAGGCAACCTAAGCAACCAACTCTTTTTTTTTATTAACATATAATGTATTATTTGCTTCAGGGGTACAGATCTGTGAATCATCAATCTTACACAATTCAGAGCACTCACCATAGCACATACCCTCCCCAATGTCTATAGCCCAGTCACCCTAACCCTCCTCCCCTGCCACCGCCCCAGCAACCCTCAGTTGGTTTCTTGATTAAGAGTCTCAGTTTGTCTCCCTCCCCGTCCCATCTTGTTTCATTTTATCTCTCCCTATCCTGCATGACCCCCTGCTCTGCCTCTCAAATTCCTCATCAGAGAGATCATATAATAATTTTCTTTCTCTGACTGACTTATTTCGCTTAGCATAATACTCTAAGATAAAATGTAGTTCTATTCACAACATTGCAAATGTCAGGATTTCATTCTTTTTGATGGCTGCATATTATTCCATTGTATACATATCACTTCTTTATCCATTCATCTGTTGATGGACATCTAGGTTCTTTCCATAGTTTGGCTATTGTGGACGTTGCTGTTATAAACATTTGAGTGCACATGCCCCTTCAGATCACTACATTTTTATCTTTAGGGTAAATATCCAGTAGTGTGATTGCTGGGTTGTAAGGTAGCTCTATTTTCAACTTTTTGAGGAATCTCCATACTGTTTTCCAGAGTGGATGCACCAGCTTGCATTCTTACCAACAGCGTAGGAGGATTCCCCTTTCCCCACATCCTCTCCAACATCTATCATTTCCTGACTTATTCATTTTAGCCATTCTGACTGGTGTGAGCTGGTATCTCAAGGATTTTGATGGATTCTTGTCTCACATTGAGGTCTTTCATCCATTTTGAGTGTATTTTTGTGTGTGGTGTAAAGAAATGGTCCAGTTTCATTCTTCTGCATGCAACTGTCCAATTTTCCCAATACCATTTGTTGAAGAGACTGTCTTTTTCCCATTGGACATTTTTTTCCTGCTTTGTCGAAGTTGAGTTGACCATAGAGTTGAGGGTCCATTTCTGGGCTCTCTATTCTGTCCCATTGATCTACCAAGCATCCAACTCTTGATATCAGCTCAGGTCTTGATCTTGGGGTTATGAGTTCAAGCCTCACATCATGTTCCACATGGGGTGTGGAGCCTACTTAAGAAAACAAGACAAAACTTAAGATAATTTAATCACGATACTTTGTTAGTGTGAGAAAAATCTAAAGTTGTTTTGGAAAAAAAGTAAAAAAAAAATTCTTACGTGTTTTCCAGTGTACTTTTGGGGAATAGTCATTGCATTGCTGAAGTTTTCTTCAAACATGACATCTGAAAGGAAATCTGTAGAAATCTCTGGCTTTAGGACATTCCTTAAGTCCATGATGTAATCTAAATGATATATTAAAACCTGCTGCATTTAGTTTGTTATCCTAAGGGCATCACAGTCTTAATTTCACCTTAAAGGCTCTCCAATCTTTATGTATAAATTATAATATTTTTGGATTCTATGAGTTATTAATTCATATGCAGTGAGATATAAGCAAATGTTATATAAAAAGCTATCTGGGCATTATAACTGTAATAGTCCCTTCTCCTTTAAAATGTGTATGTTTTATGTAGGCATTGTCATCTGTTCAGTTAATGTCAAATCCATGGAGTACCTTATGTATTTTCTTCATCTACCACCTCTTCTATCTTCACTTTGTAAGTCATTCCTTAGTCTCAGCACCCATCATGTAGCCCTCCATCCCAGGGAGCGCAGTGTGCTCACGAGTCTCCCGAATGGCTTCATTAAAGCCTCAAAATGTTTTGAAGTGAAATAAACTGCTGGACTGATAACTAAGTGACAATTAATCTCTGGCAAATTATAATACATAGTTGTTCAAAGACCACATGCTCCATGTTTAGTGACATAAGCAAAGTTCTAGTTTTATGGTATCTAAGGCTGCTTCATTTGCTTGCCTACTTTATTCCTTGATAAAAAAAATGGCAAAGATTGTTTTCCTAAAACAAGATGCCATCAATAAAACAGATTTTTGAGCCTTAGCTTTGTCTGAAAAGTTTTAATCCCTCCTCAATCCTGTAGAAAATCTGTCTTGGTTGCTGCTTCTGCACGGAAGACTTCTTTATATTTTATAGTAAGAGAAATCTAGACCAAAGGAACCTTTCTGGAAATATAAATTTAGCCTATCTTCTACACTGTCAGTGTGCATGAGGTGGCTGGGCATTACTGTTGAGTTGCTCTCATCTGACTGATTCCCCATTCCCTTTGCACTGAAATGTCAATATAAACGCGACAAGAGAACGCAGCTTCTCTCTTCCTTACCAGCGCTTCTCAGGAAGGCTTCATTTTATTTCCCTAACCATGCTAATTGCTCCCTATTACTTTGCCATTATGCTCCTCTTCCAAAATAAATAATATTTATGAAACATTGGAACAATAAATAAACTGTGTGTTTATTGTGTTTGTTCAACACAGGCTTCCCTTCCAAACTGCATGGCTCAGCTCTGATTGCTGTTCAAGCCGAGCCAGCATGCTTTCCAGACTGCCCTGCCAACTTGTGTGTCTTCGCATACACATTTTTTTTTTCTTTGAGACTTGGAGAATAGCAATTAGGCAATTCCAGGTGGTGTGGGTACCAGAAGATAATAACATTTTGGAGCCATTAGAGGCTTCACACGCACACAGAGGCTTTGCAGTCCTCAGGGGTATGACTATCTCATCTCTACTCTTCTTCATGCTATGTCAATATCCCCTTCTCTTTTCACAGTACTAAGTTACAGAGTCTTCACTCCCTTCCCCCCAATTATGTCCATTCAACCATATAATCACACTAAGAACAGTGTCAGAAAACAACCACCACCACAAAAACCAACACAACACTGTGCTGAGCCAACCTTCTGTTTTTTGGGGTTTTTTGTTTTGTTTTGTTTTGTTTCAACATTTAATTGCAGTATGTGTTATATCTTCCAGTAATTCATTGTTTTTGGAAAACTAACGGCAAATTTGTAGACATCCAGAATCTCGAGGGATCAAATTTTGGCAGGCTCTGTTCGTATCTCATTTTTTCCTGTATTCCCAAGTCATCCGGTTTCATCCCTCCCCTAACATTTAGCACAGAGCATGGGCTAGAGTAGATAGTGAAGCAAAATATACTCCCCCAGAATGTGCTGGTTAGGCCTGTGGATCGTTTTGAGCTGAAGGCAATCAAGACCCAGGAGACTCAAGAGAATCCTCTACCTGTCCGTTAACTACCTAAAATAATTTAGGTATGAGGCTTGTTCCAGAAAGAGAACTATTACCAGAGAGAACTTTTTATCTGAAAGACCTATTTATATGGCAGGGCAAACATCTAATTGTCAAACATCTGCTCTCATTGTCCTTTGAATTACCCTCCTCCCCTTTGAAGCCCCAAGCCCCTCTCCCATTCCATAGGGATGGCATGTAAGCATCAATTACCTGACTGTCTTTGGGTTTCATATCTTTGGGGCTCTTGTGTGTAGAAAATTAAATTTCTTTTTCTTGTAATATGTCCAATGCCAATGTAATTATTAGACCAGCCAAAGCACCTAGAAAGGAAGAAGGGAAGATTTTTCTGCTCCTACAGTACACAGTAGTTGATTTGTCTTGCAAGTGTTTCCACTCACTTAATGCAATGACAGCAGTGCTTAAAATAGTAACTCCAAGTCTAAATATTAATTATCTTCAGAAATGTTTTCAAAGGAGTCTCCATTTTTTAATGACTCTGTTTCCTAAACTATATTCCATAATGCCCCCGGTGTGTGCCATAAAATGTTAATAGACAGACTGTAAAAAACAAATTTCCATGGTTATTCAAGTTTTAAAGTGTCTAGTTTAAATAAATTTCATTCATTTGTTAAAAGTTCTGGTAAATGCTGTAGTCCTGCACAGTGAGACTTCCAAGAGTGGGAGTTTCGTTTTCCATGAAGGGTTTCTAAAATGTATTTGACCACAGAATTCTGTTTTATTTATATGATGCATTATAGGAATAGACTTCCCCCAAAATGTTGTGAAACCCAATGAAAGTTAATAGCAGAACTAAAAATGCCTCGTTTAGAGGTTTCTAGCCCGAGGCCCATACATAGACTTTAGGGGATCAATGTTAGTATCGTGCTCTTCTGGCCTGAAACTTATGCTGTTGGTTATTTATGTTTGTACTCCCATCAGACACAGAATTTGTATTAGTAAGAAATTAAGTTCAGCCGGATAAGGAAAACCTGGGAAAACCTAGTTTGAGAAAGTGGCATTTATGTTTGGCTTTAAGGATTTAAAAAATCAGACATGATAAAGAAAGAACATTCCAGCAAAAGTAGACAACTTAAATAAATGTGTAAGAAGGGTAAAATGCCAGGCATATTTGACATATGGTGAGAGATCCCCTTTGGTTTAGGCTAGGCTGCATTAGTTTGAAGCTGAGGATGCATGAGTGGTATCATGGGAAATACTGTTGAAAAAATAAATTGGAATCAGATTAAGAAGATTTTGATTCATATAATTGGGATTTGGGATTTTGATCATTCCATTGACCCACTCATAACCATTCGATGGTCTTCCATTTTTTATCTAATTTCCCATTTTAGAAAGTAATCTCATAGTAATATGATCAGTTGGAGGAAAAAACAGGTGCTCACAAAATGATCAATTCCATAAAATCAGAAGTTTAAGTATAACATGACGAGGCCCCTAAACTTGGTAATGGCCGTAAGACATGAAAAGAATTGTTGAGCTTTAGTTTTTGTAATGTTCAGTATAATCACCTAGTGAGGATCCATATACCATTTACTTACTCCATCTTAATACGTGACACACCATCTAGACCTGTGCTGTGTAGTGTGGTAACCGTTAGCTCCATGTGACATTCATGTTTACTTCTAAACCAATTAAAATGACAAAAAAAACTATAAATTCAGTTCCTCATTGGCCCTGACCATATTTCAAGTGCTTAAATATGCACATGTGGCTAGTGGCTACCATCTTGGATAGTGCAGCTAGAGACTGTTTCTATATTTGGAGACGGTTCTATTGGAAAACTCTCATCTAGGCTATAAAACGTATGCAGAAATATAGCAGCCTGAAATGAATGATTATGTGCAGCATAATTTCCACCAGTGCTGGCCTTCATTGAATTCTGGAGCAGGAAAACCTGGTATTGAGTGTCTCCAACCTGCGGTTTTCTGCCAAGAATAGTGCTTGCTTTCTCACTCATGCTCTCATTCTACATGTATCTGTCCCCGTGTTCCCACGGCAGTCTGTGCTTAGCTCTTTGGGGGCACTTAGGACACAGTTGAAACATTGATTTACTTGTCCTTCTACTCCACTATATTGTATCTCTGGCCTCTATATGGAAGAGTTCCCAGTCATAAGCATGCTAGACATGAAGCTTTCCTGGAAGTCTGACAGACAAGTAGAAAAGTGAAGAAGTGTAACTGATTTAGCGTCTGGGAGGAAAGGCATAATCCGTTCTTTTCCTGCGGGGTATGAAAATGTATCAGATTCAATTTACTGGTTGGGGCAGAACTAGGACTTGCAAGGCAGTGCATTGTGGCTAAGCATCCACATTTCTCTCTGTTAATTTCCCAGGATTATCATTTTTGATTCTCCTTGTAATGAAATAATAAATGCACAGAGACCAACTGAGTTAGGAAACAGAGAGATCACAAGCTTGCTCCCGGTGACATCTGTTTGCCTCCCATCAAAGTGGAGCTGGCTGACAGATAGAGACGCTGGGACACCTGGGATTGTAGATTAAACAACACAGCAAGTATATAAAAAGGTAGTTTTTGGTAATTAAAGCTGGCCTGCTTAGTACCGAGAAGCAACAAAGATGGCTTGTTTAGTCCTTTCGTGTTTGCCTAAAACATGAAAAGCTCTTAGTCTCCACTGCCCCCCCCATAGCCTCATGGGCTAGCCATACTTTCCCTGACAAATGAGGCTGTGTTTCTAGGTAAAGCCTGAATGTGGCTTCAAAATTTGATAGAATAATGGCTCTCCTCCTTACCAGTCTGTTTCCTGAAATTGTTCCTAATTTTAAATCTCCAATTCTTGCAATTCCATTCTCCTTGTGAGAGCTTACTTCTCCCTGTTGTCAGCAGAAGCAACTGATCATTGTGGTGTGTGGAGCCTGATGGATGGCTTTAATTCACTAGTCCCAGACTGCCTTTACGGTTACTCAGGTCCTGGAGAGAGTTGGCCCCCCGAGGCAGAAATCACTGTCTCTATGTTTCCACACCTGCCTCAACAGCCCGAGGGCATGGAGATTGGTGCCAAGGAGGAGATACAGAAACAGATATTTCTCATGATTTCTGCAGTGCTGCGTGCTAGCAGAGCAGGAGAGAAGGTCTTGACGTTACATTACAACTGACCACAGTCTCTCTTTTGCTACCATTGCAAGCTTAGGATAAAAGAAAGACTGTCCCTCTTGTCATGAGATTGACACCAGACAGGAAATATAGACAGCTCTTCTCTATATGTCCTGTTTAGGACAAAGTTTGATTTGTATACATAGAATGGGATAGCTCCTAGGAAGAAAGCTCCCTGTCAGTTAGAATTTCTTTCCTACCCTGTGTCTAGGTTAATTTTTTTTTTCTGCTCAGTCTTATTTTCCTTTATCAGTTAACTTTACTTGTGTTACATTATTTATTGTTACATGTACTCTATTGCCACACACTTCAAAAGATGCCAGGGAAGAACAAACTGTAATTAGTATAATGTTGGGCAGGACCCTTCTAGACCTTTACCTTGGGTTTGCCAAGAGATTGGATTAGTTAAGAACAGCATCTTAGTCGTTAAGATGAACTTATTGATGGGACACCTGGGTGGCTCAGTCGTTAAGCATCTGCCTTCGGCTCAGGTCATGGTCCCGGAGTCCCAGGATGGAGTCCCACATCGGGCTCCCTGCTAAGCAGGAAGCCTGCTTCTCCTTCTCTCATCCCCCCTGCTTGTGTTCCCTCTCTATCTGTGTTTCTTTTTGTCAAATAAATAAAACATTTTTAAAAAAAGATGAGTTTATTGAACTACCTTGCCTAATTGTATTACATAATTTCTCTGTGTAAGGTATTAGGCACCTGTTATTTAAGAAAGGTATAGAGATGAGAGCAATTCAAGGCCAAACTAGAGTATTGCTTATCATAAATTTGATCATCATAACCAGGCTATGGAGAGCACTTCATGGTTTACAAAGAATGTTCACATCTATGATTTCGTTGAATTCTCTTAAAAGCACTAGAGAAAGATTGGTCTCAGGGATTAGTATTATCCTCATTTTCAGCGCAGTATGGTTCTAAAAATGTAGATCACAGAATTTAGAATCAGTATTCCTAAGTGTTCCAGTAGTCCTTAAACTGTGCTTTTGTAAGGAACAAGCATATATGTAGCTATCTTGGCACTAGACAAAATCCAAAAGCTGGACAAAGGCAAATTGAAGAATTCAGAGAGCTGTCTGAAGCTCTTTCTAGCAGACATTCTCTGGTACATATTGCTTGCTTCCTCCCTCCCAGCTGCTGAGATTCCTGGCTTTGCCAAACTCTGGAAGCCATCTGACCACAGGACAGAAGGGGTTTTCATAGCTACAGGCTATTATTCTGGGACTACCATTGTCGCCCCTGTTGCTGAGCTGGTCTTGATCTCCTGCCACAGTTATGATAACTGGGCCTTGTTCCCAAGATTCGGCTACACCCCTCATTCTCCAGTTTTGATTATCAGATCCTTTCCTCTTAAATTTTCAGTTCCTTTGGTTTAACCTATCAAGCACTTCCAAGACCTCTAGGATGGAGGTCAGGCTACTTTGATCAATAAAGATTTTTGTCACACAACTACACCATTCATTTATGTATTGTCTGGGACTGTGTTTGTGCCATGAAAGCAGAGTTGAGTCATTTGAACAGGAACTGTATGGCCCTCAAAGTCTAAAGTGTTTACTGTCTGGTGCTTTATAGGGAAGTTTTTGCTGCCCATTGCCCTAGAACCATACTTACGCTTTGTTCTTCTAGTTTACGTTCTCTGGTACGTTAAGTCTATTTTTTTTTTAATTTTTATTTATTTGACAGAGAGAGACACAGTGAGAGAGGAAGCAGAAGCAGGGGGAGTAGGAGAGGGAGAGGCAGGCTTTCAGCGGAGCAGGGAGCCCAATGTGGGGCTTAGGCCTCAGGACCCTGGGATCATGACCTGAGATGACTGAAGCTGCTTAATGGCTGAGCCACCCAGGGGCCCCTGGTACTTAAGTCTTACCCTGAGCCCAGCACAGATGTTGCCGGCTAAAAAGACATTTCCATTATGTTTGTCTGTATGCTGACTTGCTTGCTTGTTAGTTACCCCATATGTAACTAACAAGTATCATCTTTGCTTTGATTTCCCCTTAACAGCAGCTGGCCTTGCCCAAGGCAGAATTCCCCATCACCTTTTGTTAGTTTCCCTGTTCTGCTCACTGCTTGCCTAAGACACCACCTGCATTTTTAACTTCTATTTAAATGAGTTCTGCTTGTGGAATTAGGCTTCTTCCCACACCCTGTGTCTGTGCCTATTTTAGCCTCTTTGACCCTACCTTTCCATTGTCCTGCATGTCTCAATGGATAGATCTATTTCCAAGCCCTATTTCCTCTCCTGGGCTGATTCCAATTGAAGTCACCTATGTTCAAATTTCCCTGGGTCGCTCTTCCTACTCCTTTTTGGGAGAGAGAAAGAAAGACTGAAGTTAGTTTGGACAAATTTCTTTTTGAGCTGGTACACTAGTGTCTCTTCTATATATATATAGCTTCAATCTGGCAAGTTCTTGGGGCTACAGGAGATTTAGAGTCAAAACAGAAAAGAATCCAGTTAAACTTGAGATCTAAAAACGTAGGGGCCTGATCATCATAGGTGGTAGGCAGACACATTTTTCCTTTTAACCCATTCTCAGAATGATTACCAGTTTCCACCCTCTATCTTCCCCATCATTATTCCTGGGAATGGAACTTGATGCTTACTGCACAGGATCAACAAGTAACAAGTCAGAACCCCTCACTGAAAATAAACAGAAGCTCAAAAGTTGACCATTCAAAGCACAATTTGAGTTTTAGGAGTAGTTTTCTATAACCTCAAACATCTTAATAATTCTGCCATGAACCATATTTGTATCCTAATAGAAATTCAGGCAGGGTGTATTGTACAAAGTTTCCATGCTGCACAATCTTAGAGTTACCATAAGTAAATCATATTCCAGTGCTCTCAAATCCAAGGAAGTGATTTAAAACCCAATGTGTTTGCTTCATGTCCCCACTGGAAGTAAATATATAGGTGATCAACTACCATCTCCCCAGATCTGAAACTGTACTGATTTTCTCTGCTGCTGGCAGCACACGAGTGGATGATACGTTGCCTCAGTGTGGAAAGCAATCTCACTAAGGTAGGCATAGTCTCCCAGTCTTTCTGGTGTATTTAAGTTCCTGTTGACCTGGTAAATAGATTCAAATTATGGACCTTTGTTTTCTAAGTACTGAGCTGTGAGTCAATTTAACAATATTTCTGAATATCTTTATTGTTTCCCACACATTTAGAATTCAGAAAACTCCTTCCCCCATATGTAACTGTTTTTGTTTTGTTTTTTTTGTAAGAAAAAAAGAGGCTATTCCATAAATCCCATATAGCCCAAGAGGCTATATCAATATATGCTATATGTTAGAGTGCTATATCTTTTCCATTCCCAACTTTATCGAAAATTTAGGCTAATTGAAAGTAGGTGAAAACATCATTTACAAAGAATTGACCAAAATGATTGGCACCTTTAAGATGGCTGAAGGTTTCTCTGACCTCAAAAATCATGCTGAAGTGGGCCTGGGCTTAGTGAAATTGGAGCAAAATCCCTGAAGATTTGTATTATGTGCAGATCTTTTTGAAGTACTAAGCATACTTTTCTCTTTTGTATAGCAGGTTTGGGAAATATTAAGCAAAGAAGGGCGGGAGATGGCAGGAATCAGGGTTGGTTCCTCATCAGACACTTCTGTATGATTGGCTCTGAGTTGTAATGAGAGCATAGAATTTGATTTGTGGTTTTGCCCTAAGCGAGGTGGTTTCCCTTAGGCAGCAGCAGGGAGCAGTAGGCAATGTGACATGAAAAAGATTATTTATAATCAGGATTTGATTCTTGAAAAACACTGTATTTGTTTGGAGATAGCTAGATGGAGAGAATTAGTAGCATACACTTGGGGCATTCTCTTTTCTCAGATTGTGGAATGTTATTAGATATGGAAAGGAATTTGGAGATTAATTATTTATACCCCTTCATTTTGTAGATGAGGGAACTGTGGCCCAAGACAGAAAATTATTTGCCTGAGACATATAGTTATTAGGTAGTACTGCCAAGAATCAAACCTGATTTAATAGGATTTGTTTGTTTGTTTGTTTATTTGTTGTACCATTTTACTTACCTTCTTTACTGGCCAGTAGATTTAATTTTGAAATAGTGACGTGGCAAGTGACAAATCTCTACAGACTGTGTACTTCATCTGAATATTGCCCACAGGATATGGGTGAAATTGCCCCATTCTACAGATAAGATTTTTGCCTTTTTTTTTTTTACATAAAACTGACTATGCTGGTCTTTCACTAACTTCTTTGTTCCAGCCCAGAAAGTATTAAACACTGGGACTCTTGTAAGTATTTGAATCAAGATGCATGTTGTATGTCTACCTTTGCTGGAATGCGAATCTGTGCAATATGGCTCATTTCATCTAAGTTTCTGTCAACGGTGTTTCTCCTGCTTACCTGGCCAGCCTATGTGAGGACAGTATTGCGATGCGTAGGTCTTTATTGGTGTTGAAGTGGTTCCCTGATAATTCCATACAGACTTTACCAACAATATTAGCACAGTACTTGAGAAGAGAAGGCCCAAGGCTATGGTTTGTGATTTTCCAACACAACTATTTCTTTCTGTTTCATTTGGGAGGGACAACTACAGGAACACTTTGCTCTGTTTCCATTTCGTGTCTAAATTAGGTATCTGAATGGCATTTGCACACTTCTAGGATTACTGAACATTTTCAATAAAAATAATAGAGGTGGACAGGGACACCTTTGCTGCTGGCTTTCAAAACATCTCACCAGTAGCCTGTTTCTCACATATTGTAATAATATGTAATGTAGATTAATGTACAGCTACCACACTTAGAGCAAGTGTTGGGAATCTGGATTTTCTTGCCCTCCTAACATAAACCTAATTTACAAGTTTTACAGAGCTTTCAAAATTCCGTGAAAAGTGATTTTACAAATCCTTATAGATTGGGATACTAAGGAGCAAACTAGTCTAAGATACACCTCTGGGTTTGATTTCAGCAGGCCAGGTCTGAGGACCCAGAGGGGGATGTGCAGGACCAAGAGGGTCCCTGGCTGTGCACAGGACAGAAATCAAACTGGAGCCAACAGGAAGGGGAAGCAGAGTTTATTGAAGGTATAGAGAGCGTGCAGGTACAGAGTGTCTGGGACATTCAGAAAGGAAAGGAGGGAGTCTCATCTTTGCTTGGCATCTGAAGGTTTTTACTGAGGATCATGACCTGGTGCTAGTGTCCTAGCATCCAGGAACCTGTTAGACGATAAAAAGCCAGGTGTTATTCTTTAGAGCTGGATTAGGGGTGGGAGCATGCTGGGGGGAGAGTATTGGCATTAAGATGTTTAGCGCCAGTGGTCTTGAATACACATATGATTGCATCCTCTGGTCATTCTCATCTGGTCCTTCCTTAAAGTTACCTGTCCTAGGGCCACCCAGGGTGGCTCAGTTGTTAAGCTCTGCCTTTGGCTGAGGTCATGATCCCGGAGTCCGGGGATGGAGCCCTGCATGGAGTCCCACATCGGGCTCCTTGCTTGGCGGGATGCCTGCTTCTCCCTCTCTCACCCCTACTACTTGTGTTCCCTTTCTCACTGTATCTCTCTCTGTCAAATAAATAAATAAAATAAAATAAAATAATTTACCTATTCTATTTTTTTAAGATTTTATTTATTTATTTGATAGAGAGAAACACAGCTGGAGAGGGAACACAAGCAGGAGGAGTGAAAGAGGGAGAAGCAGGCCTTCTGACTGAGCCACCCAGGTGCCTGCATGTTACCTATTCTAAAGAAATTCTTAATTTCTTGTCCCTTACAAGGAGATCATACACTATTTGCATTCTGAGGTATGTGTAAAGTGGGGCTGTAGGTATAAGCAAGAACAGAAGCAGAAAAATGAACAAAATGGCAGGTTTTTATGGAGTCTTCCAGTTTCCCTGTCGAGAGCAAATTTGATCTTGGAATCCAGGTATGCCTTGAAAACAGTTCAGTGCTCTGTATTCTACCTCTGAACAAGATAGTCAGATGCTGGTGAATGAAAATTGTGACATCAAATTTTGAATAATTGAGTAACTCACCACGCATGGTAGGTCTTAAAGTGCTCATTGTTCAATTATTATGCAAAATTAAATAAATACTGAGCCCATGGGGACTACCTCCTTGTACCACTATGACACCACATGTGATGAAATTTTGGATGCTTGTAGTCAGTGGCTTATTATCTCCTAAAGGAAAAGATGTGTGTAATAATACAGAAAACTCTCAGAACTAAATGAAAAATTTGAAAGGTTATGGAAATAATTTTAATTTGCTTACTTTTAGCCTCATAAAATTTTACTTAGAGACCACATTTCTGGGGCACCTGGGTGGCTCAGTTGTTAAGCTTCTGCCTTCGGCTCAGGTCATGATCCCAGGAGTTCTGGGATCAATCGAGCCCAGCATCCGGCTCCCTGCTCTGCGGGAAGCCTGCTTCTCCCTCTCCCACTCCCTCTGCTTGTGTTCCCTCTCTCGCTGTATTTCTCTCTGCCAAATAAAATAAATAAAATCTTTACCAAAAAGAGAGAGAGAGAGACCACATTTCTCTACATTGGCAAAATAAGCAGTACCAGTTCACTATCATTGAGTTCCCCCATGTCTTTTTCTACTCTGTTCTCTGTTTTGTACTCTGCCCCAACCTTGGCGATCACAGATCTGCTTGTGATCTGTTTAATTGTCTCTTTCCCAGAATGTCACATGAAAGAAATCAAACAGCTGTGTATCCTTTTGAGTCTTCTTTTTTCCTTTCTTTTCTTTCTTTTCTTTCTTTCTTTCTTTTTCTTTCTTTCTTTCTTTCTTTCTTTTCTTTCTTTCTTTCTTTCTTTCTTGTCTTTCTCTCTTTATTTTGACATATTACTCTTTATTAGTTATTTACAAAAGGTATATCACAGTTAATTTCTATTTGCCGATTTTTGGTTATTGCAAAATATTTAATAATATCCACCTTTAACACTTTATTTTTTCTTTATTATCTTTTTATTTTTATTTTTTATTTTTTAATTTTTTAAATTAACATATAATGTATTATTTGCTTCAGGGGTACAGGTCTGTGAATCATCAGTCTCACAAAATTCATAGCACTCACCATAGCACATACCCTCCATAATGTCCATCACCCAGCCACCCTGTTCCTCCCACCCTTTTCCCCTCCAGGAATCCTCATATCCTTTTAAGTCTTGTACTTTTCGCTCAGTATAATAATGCCTTTGAGATCTGTCCTTTTTATGACATGTATTAGTACTTTGCTCCTTTTTATTACTGAGTACTGTCCCATTATATGGATATACATTCACCAATTGAAGGATATTTCAATTGTTTCCAGTTTTTGGTGATGATGAATAAAGCTGCTGTAAACATTTGCATACCTGATTTTGTGTGAACATGTTTTTGTTTTGTTTATATAAATACATAGGAGTACTAAACAATCTAATTAATATGTAATATATAATATTCAATTAATTTATATAAATACCTAGTTGTGGGATGGCTGGGTTAAGTGATTAATGAAAGTTCACTTTTCTAAGAAACCATCAAATGATTTTCCAAAGTGGCTAGCATTTTGCATTCCCAACAGAAATGTAAGAGAGTTAGTTGTTCTACATCCCTACCAATCCATTTTATTGACAATGGCTTCTTTTAAAACCCATCTATTAAGTGTTTAGTGATATTGCCCAGATTTATTTTCATTTCCCTAGTGAATAATAATGTTGAGCATCATTTCATGTGCCATTTGAAATTTGTATATTTCCTTCACTGATATGTCTGTGGCCATTGTTTTGTTAGGCTGCTTTTTCTTATTATTAAGTTTTAGAGTTATTTTTTTAAAGATTTTGTATTTGTTTGAGAGAGAGAACAGGAGTATGAGCATAAGGAGGGAGAGGGGCAGAACGAGAGGGAGAAACAGAGGTGTGGCGTTAAATCCCAGGACCCTGGGATCGCAACCTGAACATAAGGCAGACGTTTAAGAGATGAGGCCATCCAGGTGCCCTGAGTTTTGAGAGTTTTTAAATACATTTTTTTGGATACAGATCCTTTGTCTTATTTGTAAATTGCAAATATATTCTCCCAATCTTTGCTTTTCTTTTCATTCTCTGTCTTTTGAAGAGCAATCATTCTTAATTTTGGTGAAGTACAATTTATAAGAATTTATCTTATAATTTCTTCCTATGTTAAAGGAATATTTGCCTTATCCAAGTTCACAAAAATTTTCTATTTTTTTTCTGGAAGTATTATTGTTTTAGATTTTACATTTAAGCCTATGATATATTTTGAGATTTTTTTTTATATATATGGGGTCATGAGTGGATTGAGGCTATGTTTTCTCTTCTATGAGTTTGATTTTTTTTTTTAGACACCAGGTATAAGTTTTACCAAACAGTATTTGTCTTTCTCTGTCTGCTTTATTTCATTTAGCGTAATGCCCTGCAAATTCATCCATTTATAATAAACAGTAGGATTTCCTTATTTTTTATGGCTGAATAATATTGTGTTGCAAATATACTACATTTTCTTTGTCCAGTCATCCAGCAATGGATACTTAGGTTGTTCCCATATCTTGAATATTGTGAATAATGCTGCAATAAACAGAGGGTTGTAGATACCTGTTTGAGATAGTGATTTCATTTCCTTTGGATATACACCAGACGTGGGATTGCTGGATTCTTTGTTGTTTGTTTTTCTTCTATTTTGTGAGTGTGGGTATCCAATTATTCTAGCAAAACTTGTTGGAAAGAATAGCCAATCTATTTAATTGCTCTTATGCCTTAGTCAAAACTCAGTTAACCATAATAGCTATCTTTGGCTGACCAGCAGCCTATGAGACTGTCAGGCATAAGGGCTTTGCCAAAAAAAAAAAAAAAAGAAAAAAAATCTTCATACTAGATATTTGCCAACCAGAAACTTTGTTTAAAGGATGAAAGTTCTAACAGGAAGGGCAGGCACTATGGGGAAATTAGGATGAGGAGACTGAAGAGGTACAAAAGGTAGTAGGTAGAATATATAAAAAGTCAGGAATTCAGAAAATATTTGGAAAAGCGTAAACAGGAACAAAACATTGGGTCATTACAGTGGAGAACTGGGAGTTGACTACGTAATGGATCTCTCCTGTTAAGGACCTCAAAGCAGGGCTGAGTTCCTGTTGCTGAGTTGTGTTCCAGATAATCCAGTTCTCTGTGAGACTGGTTGTGATATTCAGATTCTTTCCAGTTGTTTTGTACTCCTTACAGCATTCTTAATATGAATTGTACTCATCTGTGTGTGCCTCTTTCCTCTGAACCCAGAAAGGCTCAAAATAGAATAGAACATGAGCTTTATACCAGAACCAAAAGTAGGGTCTGTCTCTTTTGACCTGATATACGGCTGACTCACAGATGAAGTATCTCCTAAAGTCAGTGATATTAGGGACCAGATTTTGAGAAGGACTTTTAATTTATGTGTGTTGTTTGAATTTTTACAACAAAAATGAATTCATGCATTGTGTAATTGAAAATTGAAAAAGAAAATCAATTGACTGTATATCTGTTGGTCTATTTCAGTACTATTTTTCCCACTGAAATATATACCTATCCTTTTGCTATAACTGTGTGTGGAATATGTTTTATAGTGAGTCTAGAAATTGGGTAATGCAAATCCTAAAGTTTTATTCTTTTTAAAAATTGTTTTGGCAATTCTAGTTCCTTTGCATTTTCATATACATTTTAAAATTATCCCGCTATTTTCTATGGTAGTCCTTTAGAATTCTCTTGCTATTTTCCATAGTAGTACTTTGGAATTCTCTTTAAGATTTTATTGAATATACAGATGCATTTGGATAGAATGGACATCAAAACAGCACTGATTCTTGAAATAAATAGACATACCTCTTTATTTATTTAGGTCTTCTGGATTTCATGAATTATTATTTTGTATGTTTCTGCATTCAAATTTTGCACATTTTTTGTTAGGTTATTACCAGAGTATTTGGGGTTTTTTTGTGATGCTATAAACTGTACTTAAAAACTAGATTTCTAATTGTTCATTACCATATTAGATAGATAGATAGATAGATAGATAGATAGATAGATAGATAGATATAAAATCTATATGTGTCAACCTGTATCCTGTGACCATACTGGTTCTAGGACTTTTTTTGTGGTTTCTGTTGATTCTTTGGGATTTTCTACTAGTCTGTGAATATACTTTCTTTTCTTTCTTCCTTTCTAATCCATATGATTTTTATTTCTTTTTCTTGCATCATAGCAGTGTCTTTCTTCCTTTCTAATCCATATGATTTTTATTTCTTTTTCTTGCATCATGGCAGTGACTAGAACCTCTGGTATGATATTGAGTCGAGTGGAAATGGCAGATAGTGCCTGTTTTCCAGTCTTAGAAGACAGGCATTCATCCTGTCACCATTAAGTGTGATATAAGGTGTTTTACTGAGGGTGAAGTTTATCAAGTTGAAGTTTCTTTCCATTTCTGATTTGCTGAGTTTTTACCATGAATGAATACTGCGTTTTGTCAAATGTTTCTTTTCTCCACTTACAAAGACAAAAAGGTATTTTTTTCTTCAGTAGTCTTCTTCAGTGGTCTATTGGTATGGTAAATTACATTGATTTCTGAGTGGTGAATGATCCTTGCATTCCCAGAAAAGCCTCTTATTGGCCATGATAGATTATTTACTTTATACACTGTAAGATTGCATAAGCTGAAACTTTTTTTAAATTATTTTTTTGGAAATCAATACACTCAATGTGGGACTTGAATTTACAATCTAGAGGTGAAGAGTCTCTTGCTCTTCTGACTGAGCCAGCCAGGTACCCCTAGGCTAAAACATTTTTATGAATATTTGCATCTATATTTGCATAGAACTTACTGTAAAAATAATAATAATAACAAAATGTAACTACAGATCATTATTCCCTCCTGAACATAGATGCAAATATTTATTTTTTTAAAAAAGATATATTTATTATTTATTTATTTTAGAGAAAGAAAGAGGCCACAAGTGGGAAGGGCAGAGGAAGAGAGAGAATCCCAAGCAGACACTGCTGAGGGCAGAGTCCCATGTGGGGCTCGATCCCATGACCCCAAGATCACAACCTGAGCTGGAACCAAGAGTTGTATGCTCAACCAACTGTGCCACCTGGGTGTCCCCATTAAATACTGTTTTAACATATTCATATTTGACATTTTTAAATTTATTCATATTACATGAAAACTTGGATTTAAACAGTAGAACTGTAACTATACTATGATAACTTATGTGAATTCAGTTTATGTGTGTGTTGTGTGTACACACATAGAAAATTTTAAAAAAAGACTAGATGGTAATTCACTGATAAATTAACAATTGATATTACCTGGCAATATACTTATGGGGAATTTTATTTTTTATAGTAATTTGAAATATCCAAATTTCCAACAATGAACATCTATCACCTTTAAAGTGCTTTCCCCCTTGATATATATGAAAAATAGCTATGACTCAATATCAGTTATTGATGCAGTTAAGAGAAGAGGTCACAATATAAAAGACACTCATCCCCTTAGGAAGACTGATTGGTTTAAGAAGTGAGAACATTACTCAAGCAGGTCCAATCAGACTCTTTACCTGGTGTTGATACATTGCCTATAGACCTTCATTTTTTTCTTAAAGATTTTATTTATTTATTTGTCAGAGAGAGAGAGAGAGAGAGAGAGAGAGAGAGAGAGAGAGAGAGATAACACAAGCAGGGGGAGCAACAGGTACAGCAGTCAGATGGAGAAGCAGGCTCCCTGCTGAGCAAGGAACCTGATGCGGGACTCTATACCAACACCCTTGGATCATGGCCTGAGCTGAAGGCAGCCACTTAAGGAACTGAGCCACCCATAGACTTTCATTCTACTCAGGTCTACATCTTTATTGCTCACCAATGTTTCTTTTTCACTGATCATAAAAAGGACTTGGAGAAAATTGGATTAATTCAGTATAATCTTTTATTAAGGCTAGAAGTAACTTCATATATTGATAATCATTTTAGGCTTATATTTTCCTTAAAATATGACTTTACATTTATATAATAACTTTCTTCATGCAGTCAAACCGCATGGATTACTTCTTTTTTATTTTTTAGAATATTCAAACATACACAGGGGTACCTGGCTGGCACAGTTAGTAGAGCCGCAACTCTTGATCTTGGAGTCATGAGTTTGAGCCCCATGTTGGGGTAACATTTACTTTTAAAAAAAAGACAAACAAACATGCACAAATATAGATAATAGTAAAATGGACCTCCATATATCAAACAGCAGTATTCTAGAATTATCAAGTTTTAATGCGCATGCTTTATCTATATGCCCTCTTATTTTAGTGAAAGATTTTAAAGAAAACCCCAGGGTACTTGGGTGGCCTAATGGGTTAAGAGTCTGCCTTTGGCTCCGATCATGATCTCAGTGTTCTGGGATCAAGCCCCGCATAGGGCTTGCCACTCAGCGGGGAGTCTGCTTCTCCCTCTCACTCTTCCCCTTCCCTCTGCTCATGCTCTCTCTCTATCAATCAATAAATAAATCTTAAAGAAAAAGAAAATCCCAGGTATCTTATAATCCAAAATACTTCAGTGTGCATCGTTAGAACTATAGTTGTTTCTTTACAAAAGTGAAATGTCATTATCACACATTGAAATTGACAAAATATTCTTATTTTACACCAGTTGCAGTGACAGAAAACAAATAACATTTTCCAAAAGGGATAAAATAAACTTTAATAGAGGGATGATTTACAAAGTCAAGGGAAGTGCTAGGAAAAATAACAAGGGATGGGATGGTACTCTGCTGATGTCAGTACCAGAAACCCATTATTACTAGGCCTGAAAGACAAAGGAGAGAGAAAAAATTGACAGAATCTTGAGAATGTAGCTAAATGGAAAGGTTCACACACAAAGTGGCCAACCATCTTTATTTTCCTAGGATTGAGAGATCTCTTGAAATGTGGGATTTGGGGTGCTAAAACTGGGTCAGTCCTAGGAAAACTGGGATGGCTTGACCCCTTAGGTCCACTAGACAGGAACTAACTTTGGTAGAGGTATGCAACCAACATGTCAGTCCTCTGGTCTCCTAACACATCCCACTAAAGAAAACAAACTGGAGACTGAGAGCAATAGTACCCTTTTATATAAGCCCAAGAGGTCTGCCTCCATATCCAGAAAATGAATGGAGAGTGGATTAGGAGAAATAAATAAATATATTAGCACAATTGTATTTACCTAATATTGGTCATTACTCGAATAACTAAGATTGCCCAACATAATATCTATTTGAATTTATTTTGTGATAGGAATCCAAAACATGGCATTTAGTTTAATGTGTTTTACGTTTTTTTTAAAAAATTGTTTATAAGTAAACTCTACCTCCAACATAGGACTCAAAATCCCAACCCTGAGACCAAGAGTCACATGCCCCTCCAACTTAGCCAGTCAGGCACCCCCTTTAATTTTTTTAATGCCTTTTATACCTTTAATCCAGAACTTTTCTCCTTCAGTTTTCCCACCTTTCTTCATCCTACTGACTTACTGAAGAATCAAGCTCACTTGTCTTATATTTCATAATCTAGATGTGTTCACCTCCCTGTGATTTTTTTAGCTTGTTCCTCTACACCTTTATTTCCCATAAATAAGAAGTTATTTATTAAGACGACTTCCTGTAGATTCAGCTTTTTTGTGTGTAAGAATACCTCATAGGTGGTAGTTTGCAAATCATATTGCATCACATCATGAGGCAGGTAATGCCTTGTTTTCCTACACTTAACGGATATCAAGTATTCATTCATTCATTCAGATATAACACCTCCATTATGGAATTCACCCCAAACCTTTTATCTAATGGTTTCACTCATTGATGATTACTGCTTAAAGAAATTAATTCATTAAGGATTATAACAATTATTTTTGAAAATCTTGCATCTCTTCTACATGTATAAGCAAGAAACGTACTGTGAAGAACATTTAGTCTTGAATGAGGAGTATATGTGATTAACCTGAAAGATAGTTTGTATTGTTAAAAGTCAGGAATAATTCTTAATTTTTTCTATCTACAATAAGAACTGATTTTAGTTTTTGCTTTCTTTTTTAAAAATATTGTATTTATTTATTTGAGAGAGAGAGAGAACATGAAAGGGGAGAGGTCAGAAGAAGAAGCAGACTCTCTACTGAGCAGGGACCCGGCTGTGGGACCTGATCCCGGGACTCCAGGATCATGACCAGAGCCAAAGGCAGTAGACCAACCAACTGAGCCACCCAGGCGCCCCTAGTTTTTGCTTTCTTTTTTTGAGTATTATTAATAAGATTGTGGTTTTTATATATCCAGTAGAATTTTTACTTTAATGAGTTTTAGTATGTTCTTGCTGTAAATTCAAGTGAGTTTAGCTAATTGGATATTATAGATGGTAATTTTAATCCTCTTCTCTATCACGCAGATTGTACATCATGGTTTGCCCAGGGAAATTCCAATTCATTCCTCTTTTCCTATCATAATTATCAATAACACCTCCTTTCTTTCTTAAACATTTCCCAATTTCAACTATAAATTATATGATCATTTTATACTATGGGCAGTGCGACTTTAGCTGTGTATCTTATAGTTCTCGTATGCCATAATAGTTCATGTAAATTAAACAAACCCTGAAAGAGAGAGCTGACAGCTGAGGTAGAGGTAGAAGGACCTTATACTGTGTTTTCAGGTAGGTACTCTGAGATCCTACCAGCCTCTGGACTCTCAAGCATTTTCCTCATTGCTTGGATGGTGTGTTCATCTATTAGATACAGGAAAAGATTTGTTGATACTGTCTCTATGATACTTGCTATTAGAAGTGCTGCATTTCTCAAATGCCCAGCTACTCATTAAATTTAGTTCATTTTGTTCTTGCTCTACTGCTAGCCTAATGATCAGTGTGTGCCCATGGAAAATCAATTCATTTGCCTCAGTGCATAACAAGGGCAAAGACAGGCACAGTGTTCTTTCCTTTAAATTACAGGCCATTTCAATACCTTATCTCCAGAAAGGAAGAAAGTTCAGAACTGGGAAATAGCAACTTAAAGTTTAAGTTGTTAAGGAGCATTTCATTAAGATGCTACCTTCTGAGAACTGATTTATTTTTTGTAACGTTCTTTTAGGTTTTCTGAAATTCTCTAGGAATCTTGAGTTACTTTCATAGAGATTTGCAATAGATGGTAATGCTAATTGAATGCCTAGAGAAGATAGCAGCTCAGTTTTATTTTTGCACCCCTTCCATAACAAATTCTCAAGTGACCTTGTAACTCTAACCTCCATCCCCCTAAATTAAACATCATAAAAGGACCACTTTTTAGTGTCATGAGAAACAGCATCATTAAATGAGTCAAGCTCTCAAGAGGTTCTAAAACCCATATTTCCATACTTGGCAACTTTCTAGAGAAAGTCAATGGAAGAAAAGAAAAATAAATGTTAATTAGCTAATTAATGCATTCAACAAGTATATATTGAGGTCTCATTATTTGTTGAATACTGTTCTTGGCAGTGTGATTTCGACAGTGAATATGAGAACATACCTAGACATTCCATTTTAATAGGAGACGAAACAATAAGTACAACAGAGACTTCTGGAGCTAGCTAAGATGAAGTAAGTCACTCTAGTCTATTTCTCTAGTTAAATTACAGCTAAAACTACTGTGTGAGACACAAAAAACAACTGCCTGAAGATGCTAAAAAGTAAATAATGGCGGAGAGGTTGTTTTTTCACTGCTCTTGGTTTTTGTTGTTTTTTTTTTCTGTTTTGTTTTGTTTTTTGTTTTTTTGGTTTTTTTTTTTACATTTCCCCCTTCTTTATCACTTGGCTTTCAGCTCAAGGGCAAACCAAATTCCAGAACTGTACTTTGAGTTCATAAAGTAAAACCCTTCAGAGATACCATCTCTTTTTAGCCAAAGGACTAGGAAAAGGGGACCCTGCAAGTCAAAGAGTGTATGAAAAATCCCACATTTCTTCCTTCTCTCCTCCTTTCCTTGCTTCCTTTTTTCCTTCCGTCCTCTCTTCCTTTTTTTCTTTCTGTCTCTGTTCTGTCATTCTCTTTCTCTTTCCTCCCCTCTTTTTTCTACCTTGCCCTTGTCCTGAGGCAAATTTCAGAGAGGAAACTGCACAGCTTCAGTGACGTTAGAGGAGGCAACGTAGGCACCTAATGTTCTGAGGAAAAAAATCTCCTTCTTGTTAGCTGAAGGAACTTGGGAAAAGATCCCCTGTGATCCGAAGAGGTGAGAGATGGTATCCTGTCGGAAGATAGAATGAAAGAAGGGATCTCTAAATTCTTTGTATGAATCAGTTAAGTCCCAGGCTCATTACCAACCTATGCATACATGGAACAAACCCAAAGAAAACAAAGGCTTTAAGAATGGAACTGGAATACATAATGTCACTCAAGTTTCAAACAAACTGCTGATATGTTCTGTTCATGTCCAGGATTGACCTGAAGAGTATAATGAAGACTTTGAAAACCAAACAGACATTGTAACTATTGTCTGCACAAAACAAGAAAGAATTTATAATCTACAAATAACCAGATTAATTGACTGCTAAAACAGAAAACGGAAATCAGCATTCTCAAGAGAATTTTAACAGGCTCAGACTCTTACAACATAATATTCAAAATCCAAGATACAGTCTCAAATTATTTGTCATATAAAAAGCCAGGAAAATGTGACTTTTTCCTTTTTTTTCAAGGGAAAAAGAAATTCAACAGATGCTAACCTTAAAATGACCTGGATGATGGAATTGTAAAATAAAGTCTTCAAAGCAGCTTTTTTAACCATGCTTCATGAAAAAATGTGAATACTCTTAAAATGAATGGAGATGAACTAGTTGTCAGCAGAGAATTAGAAACTATGAAAAAAATAAAAAAACACCAGAAATTCCTGTCTGAATGTCTTGGCAATGTGCTTAGAAAATTATTTTATAGTAAATTCCATTTTCAAAATTTTTGGTGTTTATGGAAGAACATTATAGTAATTTAGCTTTCACCACTCTGGAGGTGACACAGTGAGGAGAAATATAATGCAGGATTGAGAGAATTGTTCTGAATTATACTTTTGTTTTAACTTGAAGTAGCCTGGGTGGGCATTGGACCAGAGATGTCAAGCATGAATTTTTATGTGAAAGTGAAGATATGAAAGGAAGAGTCTTTTATATTTAGTGGTATTTAGAGCCATTGCATTTATTAAAATCACATCATAGAAAAGGATAGACATGATGAGAAGACATTCCAGGAATAATTGTGGTGCACTCAATTGAGGCAGGGCAAGGAAATAAATATTTCAAGAAGCCAGAGCACCAGGAAGAAAGCCAGAAGACTGTAGTGTCATGGAGAGCAAATGAAGACAGAATTCTGAGAATGAGATAGTAATCTAGTCTTTAATGCTGCTGAAAGGTGAGAAGATAAGGACTGGGAGGTAGCCATTGGATTTAACTAAATGAAGGTCATTGTTGATATTGGGAAGAGTAGATTCCATGCCTTGGTAAAAGACTAGGAGGTGAGAAATATTAACTACTATTTAAAAAATATGAGTTGTAGGCCAGTTTTGAGAAAATTTGCTGAGAAGCAGAGAAATGAGGAAGTTAGCTAGAAAAGAACCTGCAGTCAAGGGAGGTATCACAGGATGCTGAAACTGGATGGACCCAAGTAGAAAAACTGAAGTCAAGATAGGAAGAGTTGACAAGCTCAAAATTGGATGGTGGCAGTCAACTTTATTATTTATTTACTAATGGTTTTCTTCCTACTTATTTCTTAGACAAAATTTAAAAAGGCAATGTGTTTACTTGTTTATTTTTCTGCCTACTCAAATAAACAAATTCAGAAGATTAAACTACACTACAAATAGTACCATCACTGTAAAGAGGAAAACATCCTTCTGTGGGCATTAGAGTGCAGTTTACAACTCTGGGTGTTTACTAACAACCAGCTATGTGAAAGGCATGCTTGGAAATCCCAAATAACTAGAATACCCATCTTCTGTCTTCAAAGGGTATAAACTGACTGTAGTTTTTTATGGGGTGAATAAGATGTACATATAACTACATCGAAAGAGAAGTCAATCCAATATAATTTTATTTTTATAGCATTGCTTTCATTCTAATTTTTTAAATTAACATATAATGTATTATTTGTTTCAGGGGTACAGGTCTGTGATTCATCAGTCTTACACAACACAGCACTCACCATAGCACATACCTGTCCCAATGTCTATAACCCAGTCACCCTTTCCCTCCCCCCCTCAACCCCCCAGGAACTCTCAGTTTGTTTCCTGAGATTAAGAGCCTCTTATGGTTTGCCTCCCTCCATCATTCTGCTTTTTCTGTAACTGAGATAACTGTCTCTTCTAATGGACTGTGAGCCCATGGAAGGCCAAAACTATGTCTTGTCATCTATATGAGTTTTCTTTCACTTGCCGTCAGTACTCAATATGTATTTGTACATAATAGGAACTTACTACATTATTTTTTTAAAGATTTATTTATTTGAGAGAGAGCGTGTGTAAGCACAGTGGAGAGAGGCAGAGGGAGAGGGAGAAAGATAATGTCAAGCAGACTCTGCTGAGCACAGAGCCCAATGCAGGGCTCAGTCTCACAACTCTGAGGTCAGGACTTGAGCCAAAACCAAGAGTCAGACACTTGACCGACAGTGCCACCCAGGTGCCCCAGGAACTTACTGCATTATTGATTTACATTTAATTGGTGAATTAAAATTACAGTGAATGTACAACGAAACTGTTGTTAGCTAGATTTTTTTTAAGATTTTATTTATTTGACAGAAATGCAGCCAGAGAGGGGACACAGCAGGGGGAGTGAGAGAGGGAGAAACAGGCTTCGCGCCGAGCAGAGAACCTGATGTGGGGCTCCATCCTGGGACTCTGGGATCATGACTCGAGCTGAAGGCAGATGCTTAACCAACTGAGCCACTCAGGCACCCCTGTTGGCTAGATTAATATGATGTTCTTCCACAAACACTTTTCATTATGAATATAGAACTTCCATTAATTTTCTTAATACATTAACAAGAAAGACTTTTTCCTTAATAAGTAGCAGACCCATACCTAATATCAGTTTGACTCCAGTTAGAAACTTAGAATGTAGCTTAAGAATTTCCATCATTTAGAGGCGCCTGGGTGGCTTAGTCATTAAGTATCTGCCTTGGGTTCAGGTCATGATCCCAGGGTCTTGGGATGGAGTCCCACATTGAGCTCCCTGCTGAGGGGGAAATTTGCTTCTCCTTCTCCCTCTGCCTGCCACCCCCTGCTTGTGCTCTCCCCTCCTCTCTTTCTGTCAAATAAAGAAATAAAATCTTTTAAAAAAAGAATTTTCATCATTTAGATGTCTCCTCACCACAACCACTAGACCTACTCAAAAGTCTCTGCCTAGATTTACATACCCACACCATTCTTGTGACAAGGGAGACAGTGTATTCCCTGCTCCCTCATTCAATGTAGGAGATTTCTCCAAATAAGAATCTCAATTAGGGGGCGCCTGGGTGGCTCAGTTGGTTAAGTGACTGCCTTCAGCTTAGGTCATGATCCTGGAGTCCCAGAATCTAGCCCCGCATCAGGCTCCCTGCTGGGCGGGAAGCCTGCTTCTCCCTCTCTCACTCCCCCTGCTTGTGTTCCCTCTCTCACTGTGTTTCACTCTGTCAAATAAATAAATAAATAAATAAATAAAATCTAAAAAAAAAAAAAAAAAGAATCTCAGTTAGGGGCACCTGGATGGCTCATTCGGTTTAGCAGCTGCCTTTGGCTTATGTCTTAATCCCATAGTCTTGGGTTTGAGCCCCACATTGGGCTCCTTGCACAGTGGGAAGGCCCGATTCTCCCTCTGGTTGCTCCTCCTCTTGCTTGTGCTCTCTTTCTGTCAAATAAATAAATGAAATCTTAAAAAAAAAAGAATCTGTTATATGATAATGCTCTATTGCACAATTAAAAATCCATTGAGAGTAGACCTCATCTTAAGTTTTCTTAGCACAATGAAATCAGGTTTTTAAAAAAGAATCTGTTACTAAGCAGATTGGTTGGAGATGTAGATATTACTTTTGTTTTTTTCAAACCATTCCTCTAAGCTCTCACCTGCTTCCAGTCATCTCTGTTTTTCATGTACCTGTTTTCTTAAGCACAGAGATTTATGTCACTCATTATTTTCTATCAACTGACTGGTTGGCATTGTATATATAAAGCAATCAGTGAACGTACTAATTTTTTTTTCCTATTTTTGAAGTGTAGTGTCACATGAAAATAGCCAACACTCCATCTCTGAGTTTAGTGAAAGTTCTTGGTTCAGGAAGAAATTGGAAATTTATAATCAGGCTCTCTGTTAATGAATGAGACAGAATTCACTAAAGCTTCTTTCTTCTGAGCTACAGATTAAGGAAATTGTAAGTATGAAAAGGGTTAAAATAAAATGGCATGAATAAAATAAATATTATTTAACCATTCTTGAAATGAATTGATAAAAGGGCAATAAGAACAAATTTATTTGAGAATTTAAGGTGAATCTTCCCTATGACTTTTAACTGCTCTGAGACAAAATAGGGAGGTTTCCTAATCCTCTTATACAAGTTTATCTGTGAAACAGCAGGCTTACTCATGGTGCTCTCAGATAAGTGAATTTAAAGACATATGTTAGAAGGTGGGAAGGAGAATGGATTTGGAATCCTAAGAATTCTGTTTCAAGATGGAATCTGATGAGTTGCTATTTACATAAGTGCTTCCTGGTGCTTATTTCAGTCATTCTTGGGGGAGGGGTAGGAATGTCGGGACAAACTCCAAGCTCATGAGAGCTAAAAACTTCTGCAGGGTGCTAGCAGAAGGATTGGAGTGGAGGCAAAGGTAGTTTCCAGATGGGACTACTACTCAGTATGAATGAATCTGCTGCCTTTATCAAGCAAAACCAGGTTGAAGATTTTTATGCCTTTCTGGGGGATTAGTGAATAGAGATGACTAGGAAGATTTGCACTTTCCATTTAACAACTTTCATATCTAAATGTTCAGATAGAGCTATGTTTGGTATCTTTGGAGTTTTCCATGTCTTTGAACTGTACTAAGGTCAAAAAGAATACTTGGGCCCACTTTTTAAAAAGGGCTCCCTCTTGCCCTCCCTGTAGCACAAACCATTTCCCCATATTGTTACCCAGGGGGGAGCACTTCCTCTTTCTTCAAATACCCTCAATTATTTTCTGTTCCGAAATTAAGCTGCAATAAAGAAAGGCAGTGTATGAAAGGAATTAGCATGGAAACATTTTATCAAAATATCTGGGTGGAAAATGGTTGTAATGTTCATTGATAGTAGGTCCATCTTCCTTTTGAACAAATTAGTTTAATCTTGGTGTTGTGAAGATAGCAAAATTTTAATTACCCAGAGTGCAATTAATAGGACATTTTAGTTAAGTGAATTTGAGGACATTTTAAACTTTGAAAGGAGAAGGCAAAGCATAATAAAACAAGCTCATAGTAGACTGTACCAAAACATCATCCAGCATTCGCCCAGCCTTAGCAGTAACATGTTTTTGGAAAAATGTCGTCAGATTAGATATAGTGATATTTACTTTCCTTTCCAAAAATCAGAATGGTGACATTTTGCATAAGCAAGCATTTAATACCTATCTTAAAAATGACTTGGGCTCCAAAATTTATTTCTAATAGAGTAGTTCATTTCTATGGCAAAATGAGCTCTGAGTTTTATTGTTCTAAGTGCTTGGTGTTTGGCTTTTAAGATTTATCCAACAGTATACTTGAAATGTCTACTTATAGCAGTAGTTCAATAATACCTAACTGCCAGTGTGATTTATTTCTGTGGCTAAAGCCAATTTGAGTTACGATTTAGGATATCATAAATGCTTGTGGTCAACCCTTAAAATAACAAATAGTCCAGCCTGAAAATGCCATGGCTTGCCTAAGATAGTGTTGGAAAAACAAACTTGGATGTGTAGCATTGGGTAGAATTTTGGAAAGTCTCAGAGCTGAGCCCAGGAGGTCTACTGGTAAATTCATCTTCTAAAAAGCCCTAACTCTACCTTGTAGATGTCTGTCGAAAACCTTTTCAAGGTTTTGTTTCTGTAAGTGAGGTGGAACAACCGTATGTGTCGCCCAAATACATTGGAGAAGGGAGAGATTTGTCTATCTTGTTCATTACCAAATCCCAGCGTCCAGCACAGGGTTCAGAAGATCATCTATGCAAATATCAACTTGAGGACTGACTAGATTGGAAAGGTGTCAAATGAAGAGATGGCAAAGAGAGGATCAAAGGGAGATTCTGGAGTTGTGAGCCAGGATGCCTTTCATTTAGGTGACAGTCTACAACTCACGTCTGAGGATGCCTCCTAGTGGGGACTATGGAATGATCTGTGGCAGTTGGTTGAGAGGGACGCCTACACCTAACCCCCATGACAAAAATTAGGTAGACTGGTTGAGCTGTCATTTGTGGAACCTGGCACTCTGTGTTCGTAACTCATGATGTTCTTCTCATCTAGTGACATAAAATGTTACTGTTTTAGTTTCTGGGAATTCAATATAAGATGGTACAAAGTACTTTAGAGCTGTCTGTGTCTCTATGATAAAATAAACAGAGCTCCAAAACAGCTGGTCATTTGAGTAAATTGCATATGAAATTCAGTAATGCTGAATATGTGGGGTGGTATAGAAAAAACGTTCAAGAAGTTTGTCGGGGACGGTGCTTGATCTGCCCCTCCCGCCATGCCCAAGCCACCTGAAAACTTTGGTGGAGGTACCTGTGAATGTGAATGAAAGCCCCTCTGGGCTTCCCCCCCCACCCAGAATCCGGAAAGCCACATACCCTGTGGGTCAGGGCAATATGTCCTTTGTGTGCTTATTCAAGACATATAGTTCCATTCAATCCTCCTCCTGGTAATCATATTTCTGTATCTCTTATCTGAATGTCTTGATCCCTGTGCCTCAATGGTCTCAACTTCTGTGAGTTTAAGCAATCACTCTGTACCCTGCAGTAACAATACTAATCCTGTCTCTAGGGAGGGTGCAAAAGCAGTTAAAGATTTAACTACACCACCCAACTTCCTCACTTTTCAATAATAAAAGACTGGGACCCCTGTCAGTCAAGAGAGACAAAGGTAAAGGGCCTGCGAGGAGGCAGCAAGAGAGAGCTTCAGAGGAGAGAGCAAGAGAGACAAAGGCAAACTGCAGGAGAGCCTGCAGAGAGAGACTGAGAGACAAAGGCAGAGGCATCAAGAGAGCCTTAGAGGAGAGAGCAAGAAAGCAAGAGAGCTGGAAAACAGCAAAGAGAGACAGAAACAGAGAAGCAAAGAAAGCAGCAGAAAGAGAAGCAGAGAGTAGAGAGAGAGAAGAGGAGAGAGAAGTAGAGCAAGAGGGCCAAAGCCAGAGCTAGAGAGCTAGAGCTAGAGAGCCAATGCTAAAAAGCCAGAGCGTGCGGCTGAGCCTGCTTCATAGGTCTCTCCTGACTGACCTCGGGTCTGTCAGCTTGCATTAGATTTCTGTGTCCCTGTCATTATTTCGCCCGCCAGACATCCCACGGTTCGGGACCCATCATCTCTGCCAAGGCTGGCTCCTCCGGAGACATCAGAAGTTAATTAAAATTTGGTTAAAAATTAACAGGTGGTTCAGCATCAAATATAATGTAGATGTCTCTATTTGGAATTATCATTATAAAGAAGCAGCTTAGAATGTTTTTGTGTCCTTTCGTGCTATAACAGGAAAGGAAACAAGATTCCCAAACTTCAAAGTAGAAACATCCTTTTGAATATGGACTCTACAATCTATTCAGTTTGTTTCTTTGACATCTTTTTTTCTCTTATAAATATGTTTATCAGAATACTTATTGCTACAATTACAAAAAATAAGTAGCTAAAATAGTACAGATACTTGACTGTCTCATTTAAAACATGCAAAAACCACGAGATACCAAGTATTGGTTAAGAGACTCTATAATGTCATTAAGGATCCAAGTTCCTTCCTTCTCTTCTGATAATCTTAGCAATTTGACTATGCATGTTTGCAAAATGGTTGCAGCATTTTGTGACTCAGCCATCACATTCCCACATATTCTGTTCTGCGAATCCTTTATCTGTGAGCAAGCCAACCTATGCTGGAATGCCTACTCATATTTCTCTGGGAAGAAAAAATGGGATTACCTTGATTGGCTTAGACTCATCTCCATTTATTCCCTGAGACTGGAGAG
Source organism: Spilogale gracilis (assembly GCA_004023965.1). Lineage (NCBI taxonomy): Eukaryota > Metazoa > Chordata > Mammalia > Carnivora > Mephitidae > Spilogale > Spilogale gracilis. The sequence goes on from PITA01000292.1 coordinate 118,942, forward strand.
TGTAGATCCCTGAAGCATTTAGCCACATAATAGCTGAGCAAAATTGGGATATGGGTTGTAGGGTATAATGAGTAAATGTTTGCTGGGTAGGCAAAAAATGAGATAACTAGTAGTATACGAGATTGCATATTATGTTAGCTACTTGGATGTTTTATGAAACCGTTGATTCTATTTTTAAAGAGAGACCTGGGGCCTGCATAGCATTTATTTTTGTATGTTTATGCCTGAGAAACTTTTAAGCCACAAGTTCATCAGTTATTAAGAAGAGTACCCAAGCCAAAGGAAAAAAATAGACCCCTGTAAATATCTTAAAAGGAGCCCTCCATTTTAAGGAATATAAATGCTGGTATTTCGAATTGATGAAGGATGAAAAGGAATGGCTTCTATGACTCAGCCTTAGTGATGTCTGTTAATTCCGGTGGACACTTTTTTTTTTACTGTTTTTTTTTGATAGATTGATCCATTTATTAATGGGATTAAAAATAGTCTTGATTTTGTTTTTATGAAATGAGTGTGATGTTAAAATTGTTGAATGTGAGCAGTGGATTTGGCATGAGGTCAAGAACATGATTTGTGCTTGAGCTGTTGGAAATAGAAATACAGAAAAAAGACAAAATGTGCTGTATCACTGTTTATTCCTGTATTCTCTTTTTCTTGTTCTCACCGCTATCAAATCTTTTATAGAGAATAATAAACTACCTATTTAACAGTGGTGTAGCCACTCAATACTGATTTGTAAGGTTAAACATACAGGCTGTGGAAGGAGGAAGCGAAATTTCCCTTTTCTCAAGAATGTTAACACAAGCTCTATCCAAAAAATGGCCTTACATAGAAATGGTAAAAATCTTCTATTTTTGACCTCTAAAAAATCCCTATATTCTTCCACACTGGCATTATATGACACGACACTTCTCCCTTTGTCTTAATTTTTTGCAACTAGAGGATTCTTTATACAGAGGTCTCTTGCATTTTGTTCTCTCAGAAGATAAGGAAAAAGTGCGTCAGAAAGTGATGAAGGGGCACGTGGTGGCTCAGTCGTTAAGTGTCTACCTTCAGCTCAGGTTATAATCCCGGAGTCCCGGGGTCCAGCCCTGCATTGTGCTCTCTGCTCAGTGGGAAGGCTGCTTCTCCCTCTCTCACTCCCCCTGCTTGTGTTCCCTCTCTAGCTGTGTTTCTCTCTGTTAAATAAATAAAATCTTTTTTTAAAAAAAAAGTGATGGGAGCGCCTGGTGACTCAGTTGGTTAAGCGACTGCCTTCGGCTCAGGTCATGATCCTGGAGACCCGGGATCCAGTCCCACATCGGGGTCCCTGCTCGGCGGGAAGCCTGCTTCTCCCTCTCTCATTCCCCCTGCTTGTGTTCCCTCTCTGGCTGTGTTTCTCTCTGTCAAATAAATAAAATATTAAAAAAAAGTGATGAAGATTAAAAGAATTCAAGCTAGAGGAAAAGAGAAGATAATCCTAGAATCATAAAGTAAGAGAAATAGTAGGCATGGTATATGGTGTAGTCAAATCCAAATCTTTTAGTTGATAGATGGCATGGGGGTGATACCTAGAAGGGGCAAATGGCTTGACAAAGCTCATACATCTCATTTGCAAAAATATCTGAGATGAGATCTTGGGCCTTCATGACTCTCAGGCACTTCCATCACTTTTTATTTTTTTATTTATTTTTTATTTTTTTAATTTTTTTTAAAGATTTTATTTATTTGACAGAGAGAAACATAGCCAGGGAGGGAACACAAGCAGGGGGAGTGAGAGAGGGAGAAGCAGGCTTCCCGCCGAGCAGGCAGCCCGATGTGGGGCTCGATCCCGGGTCTCCAGGATCACGACCTGAGCCGAAGGCAGTTGCTTAACCAACTGAGCCACCCAGGCACCCCCACTTCAATCACTTTTTTCACTGTTTTATCAAGGACTTTGTGAGTACCCAATGCATATTGCTACTGCAGTAGCACCTGAGCTTTTATAGAAGCAGCCCCTCTGCATCAAAGAGCAGCCACTGCAGGAATCTAACAGTAGCAAGCAAAACCGCACTGCAGTAACTGAGCCCAGAAGGAGTCCTTTTTCCAGCAAACTTCCTTGGCAGGCTGCAGAATGAGTCATCAATTGACATTGGTGAATAAAGTAATTGTATGGATACATTTTCTTTTTTCTTTCCCTATTTTTTTCCTTTTAGCAGATTCACTAATTATCTTTTCATATCCATAGTGGGGAGTGACAGTAGTATCTACCTTATTAATGTCTTTTTTCACACCTGAAGTGTCAAGATTACAAATAAATTTCTGTTATTGCCAGAAAAGATTTAGAAGAAAATAGGAAACAGAATCTTGAGTGAAAGTCTGAATGACATGGAGATTTTATGTTTTCCTTTTATTCTTTTTTTAAAAGGTATTTATTTATTTATTTAATTTTAGAGAAGGAGAGAGTGCAAGCTTAAGAGGGGCAGAGAGAGCTAGCGAGAGAGAGAGAGAGAGAGAGAGAGAGAGAGAGAGAGAGAGAGAGAGAATCCTCAAGCAGGCTCCCCACGCAGTGCACAGCCCAATGTCAGCCTGGTTCCTAGGACCCTGAGATCAGGACCTGAACCAAAATCACAAGTCAGATGCTCAACCAACTGAGTCACCCAGGCACTCCTGCTTTCTTCTTATTCTTAAACAGCGTTGTTATGATTATTACAATATAAGTGGCACTACCCATGTGTTTTAAATTGTCAGGTGCAGGGCATAAAAGAAATCCTCATATGAACTTTAAGGCAACAGTAATAAAAATGTCTCTCATTTTCATTATTTTCTATAAGAAGACTTGCCACTGATCTTTTCTTATTTGTTTACTAAAATTGCTAATGAAACGTCACTTTGTTAATTGTTATTATCTCCAAATTGCAGTTTGATTTTGCACATTGTGTTGCATCAGGTGCCAAGCCAAAGAAGCTGGCCATTTTATGGATGAGCATGCATTTTCCTTAGGGTTTTCATAGCCATTAAAATTCTGGCCCCTGAAGTTTCTATGCAGGCAGTGCTTATTCATAGATCCAGATCCATAACTTGCAGTTTATGTTCTTAGGTTCTAGAGCAACCAAAACTCATACTATGCAGAGTGTCTGAGAATTATTTTTTCTGTACCTTCTCTCAGCCATCTGAAAATTTCCAAAGTAGTTTCCGTGGGCTACCCAATATTTTAGGCATTAATTGCCATCACTTAAGCCAGATTTCTAAGAAGCCATGCTGTTTAAAGAAAAGAAGAAGAAGAATACAGACAACTAAAGATGGAGAACATTTGATAAACATAATTGAATTCTTTAAGTACAAATTGTTGGAACTAATTTTGATGTGAAACATGTTGGCATCTCACATGAAGTTTCTAATACAGCGAAGGTATTGAAATGCATAAAAAATTGAGTTGACTCTTGAATAACAAGTAATTTCAAGAGAAATAACTAAATATAGGACAGTATGGGTTGAAACTTAGTGAATGCATATCTCTCAAGAAATGGCACTGGCTGAAAATCCATTTTGCCCATTTTGGTAATATTCCTAACCTTGAGATTTATTGATAAAGGCTATGAACTACCACATCATATCTTTTAGAATAGCTGTGTGCAAAAAAAGTAATCTGGGCTGAATGAAACATGGCTCAAATTTAATACTACAAGCATCACCTTCATTTTGTGTATTAAGTCACATCTATAGAAGTCCATGCATTGTCAGGTGGCTTTGCCCTGCTTGAAATAACCGGATGAATTCTGTGTGAATCCAAAGGATGATTCATTTATTACCTAATGTAATTTGTCTTAGTTTTGATAACAGAAAAGTGAAGCAATGAACCCATTAGAAGGATTACATTGGATGTGAACTTTGTGAAGTTGATTTTGAAAACAAGAAGGCCTGGTTTTCATCTGGCTCTGGGTTTCTATATTTTGCTTAGCTTGAACCTGAGGTTAATTGTTAATCTACTATTTAATAATGTTAATCTATATATAATCTACTATTACTTTTCTTTTGTAATGAGTTGGACACATTGGTCCATTTTGAATGGGCCTAAATGATATTCCATGGTTGTACTAACTCCTGGCAATTTGTAGGTAGAAAATTTACAGGTGTTTGCAGATAGGTCATGAGGAATAACTTCTCTCTTTTTTTTATAAAGATTTTATTTATTTATTTGACAGAAAGAGATCACAAGTAGGCAGAGAGGCAGGCAGAGAGAGGAAGAAGCGGGCTCCCTGCCAAGCAGAGAGCCCGATGCAGGCCTCGATCCCAGGACCCTGAGATCATGACCTGAGCCGAAAGCAGAGGCTTTAACCCACTGAGCCACCCAGGCTCCCGGAATAACTTTTCAATACATTGCGAAAAGCGTGGAGATACAAATTAAATGATAAGCTCTTGTATGGGAGAAAACATTCACAAACAGCAACTAGAAGGATCAGCACTTTTTAATGGGTTCCCTTTCTTTGGTTCCTTGGAGAGAAAGCATTTCAGTCAGACATTACCAGCATTAAAATCATTACCCAGTATATGGGCAGATGGCCGGCCGATAATTGTTTATAGGGACAGATGGCAGGCAGTTCCTTGTACCCTCTTTCTAGTTTCTGTGTTTTTAAAGCTCAGCAGTTGCAATGGGGAGCCTTCACAGGACCATAAAATACAAACCACTTTAAATAACTCTGAACGAGGATTTTGACTGATGTGCTTAAAAGAAACAGTCACAGTTTGAAACTCAATCTGCAGAGAATCTAGGTATAAGGCCCTGCAGGTTATAATTTATAGGAATAGCAGGGAAATTTGGGCTAGGTCTACACACAGACACATACACTGGCATCAGTAAAATAAAAAATTGAATCTAAACAAATATATTGACCCTACACCAGACAAAGGCAAAATTTCAGTAGGTACTCAATAATCAGATGCTAGCATGTATTGTGCATTTGACTAGTGTTCACAAGGCCTGCGGAAGAAGTGCCAGGCCTTGTCCTGATCCTAGTTAGCTGACAATCCAGGTAGGGAGTGAAATGATACCCAGAGAGAAATCATTTCGATACAAGGCAGAGTGTGCTACGTGCAAGTATGTCACACGGACAATAGAGCTAGACAAGGTCAAAGAGCGTGATGACTTAGACATGAGCATTTACTAGAGATGAGTTGGCCTCAGGTGGGCAAGAGAAGGATCAATGATGTATTTGAAGGTGGAGAGAATGACAAACGCAAAGACACAGAGGCACAGAGGCACAGACCTAGCTTGAAAATCCTGTATTCTTAATTTCTTTTTCTTTTTGAAAAGATTTACTTTTATTTACTTAATTTATTTTTAATTAAATTCAATTAATTAACATATAGTGTATTATTGGTTTAGGAGGTAGAGGTCAGTGATTCATCAGTCTTCTATTCTCCATTTTAGTTTGCTTATTAATTTCTCCTATATGTATTTCTCCTATTTCAGTCTTATAATTTGGTAAGGGAGAGTAACCATAACGCCTCTTTGATTAATGTGGAAGAATCATTCAAAAGGCCTGACTATGTGGGAACCTGAGTTCTGAGCTATAGATTTCAGACGTTGTCCTTTAAAACACCTGGCAGTGCCATTGAAGGTTTTGAGACAATATGATGTGTGCAAATATTATTTTCAGATATTTTGTCTGGTAGTGCTTTGTGAAGTAGATTGGAGAAAAAAGAGACTAGACAGAGACCATTTAGGTAATTATTGCCACAATTAAGACTAAAGATGATAAATCTCCAAACTGGAGTAAAAACCATGGGCAAGAGAAGAAAGATGGCAGCCTCTGTGCGGGAAGGGTCAATGACTTGACGATCGGGTGTTTGTGTACAGCCACAGCGAAGGGCAAGGGTCAGACCACATGTCTACAACTCCAGGGATAGGGAGATGGTTTTGCTTTGCAGTAAAAGTGGTAAGAGAGACTGAGAGGAGAGGAGAAATCGTACATTTGAATTGATGTGTCATACCCTACTGAGACGTGGCGATGGGTGGTGGTGTATTGAAGTCAGTGACTGGGAGTAATGGGTGAAATGGTAAGTGGATGAGATCACAAAGGCAGAAGTCTATAAAGCAGATAGGGTTATAATGAAGACTAAAGCTCAGAAGCAGTACCAAGATTTTAAAACTAGATGTTAAATGTCTGTTTCAGAACAGATTTTAACTCTCTCTCTCTCTCTCTCTCTCTCTCTGTCTCTCTCTCTCTGACAATCCTGTGATGTCTGCATATGAAAGCTTATATTTGTGTGTTCTTAGTGAATGTAGAATCTTTTATTTCTTTTGCCTTTTTATTATCCCACTGGGAACAATGGCATAATGGTTTATGAAAAGCATTCCCTTGCCCGGCTGTTCCATTAAGAAGAGGCTGCCAAAACCAAATAAACAATAACAACAAACCACGCCAAATAAAAGTACAGAAGCATATGCTTGCATCAACAGAAAAGTGTAGTTTAGATTCCACTGAAATTTTTTTCCTGCATTTCAAGTGAAGCAAATACAGTGGCAGTAATGTTCTATCAAGGAATTTATCTTCCCTAACCGGTTCCCATCAGGGTCTACAATAATAAATTTCACAGTGATTTTGCTGCAAATATTATTTGTTTTCATCATAATTTAATTCCATTTTAAATCCCCAGAATCCTTGGCAGATAACAAATTCAGAGTATATAAACAACTACCTGCCCCCCGCCCCCTCAAAATCACAGATTTGGTAATACTTTAAGCTTTGGGACTAAATACATTGGAGGAGAAATACCCTAATGGCATTAAAACTTCTTGATATGAGGGGTTGTTGCTGCTATACGTTCTCTGGGCCCTGACCCAAAACAATATGCACTGCCTGAACTGGAGGGGGGAGGAAGAATAGAATGGCTCTGGGTTATTTTATTTTAATTCAATCATTATATTATATAGAGTCTGAGGGGCCATTAGACATCATAGAGTCCAATCTCCACATTGGTTAGGAACTAAGCAAGCAGACAGAAACCTGTATTTGACTATTCAAAGTGATAGGGAATCACAGCTATACAAGTTAGCCCATTCTATTTTCAGAAAACTGAGCAGGGGAACATTCTTGGTTGTATTGAGCCAAAACTGCTACTTCAACTATGAATGACAGATTGACATTATACAGAGAAAAAATATTACAATACTTTGTGCTTTTTCAGTTGTGTTTTTAATTTGGGTTATGAGTTGCTTCTCTGTCCCCTCTTAACCAACCAGTGCTTACTGCTGTAATAGAGACGGTGACGATAGACTTATGAACTCTTTGAATACACAGTTTATAAATTACTCTTTGTTGTTTCCCCTGTAGATAGCAGCTAGCACAGTGCTGGAAACATAGCAAGTGCTCAGTAAGTATGTAATGGAAGAAGAAAGGAGGAGGAAGAAAGGAAGAAATATACAGAAGGCGACTATTCATTTATCTGCCAATTCTGACCTTAATACAGCAGAATCATTGAGTGCAGTGTGTTGACATTTGGTTGGATACTTTATGTATTTATAGAAGTAAATATATTTCTTAATATAGTTTTAATTACAAAGATAAATAAATAAAATAATTTTTGTGATATATTTATATAAATTAGATATATTCATTTAATATGTAATCATAAGTATATGTGTTTCCGTAGTATATGTTTAATTTATATGATTTATTTAATTTTAATCATTTAATATTTAAATTTATATAAATTTATATATAAAGTATGCATCATATATAATTCTGTAAGTATAAATATGAACTTGCTGGGAGTATTCATATAGGGTTTCTAGTATAACTTGATCTTTTGTACACAAAGATATATTTTTCTTTGAATGACATCTTCATTTTAAAACAATCCCTTGAAATTCCTCAAACTTACCTTTGGGGTTCTATCACTGAATCTTAAGACCATTATTCCAGCTAAGCACATCTAATCTTAAATGGTGTGACCTGAGGGAGTTGTGAGAAACCCTAACAATTCATCATGGTGTCCTGAATCTTGAAGGGATTACTTAGATGTTAAGAAACAAACACATCGATGCCTTCTGTTACAATGCGGCTGCATTATTTATAAAGGGAAGCATGGTGATTTATTCAGTAACGTCCAAGCTCAAAAAACACGGGGTCCATATATTTAGTCTCCTAAAAATAATCTGAGGGACTATGGGGATGTGTCCCTGGGTGGTGGAACTTTGCCATGTCTTTGTATAGATGGAGAGGGCTGTGGTAAGGAAGGGTAAGGAGGGTAACTCTTATGTAACTATCATGTCTGCCTTGATTTTCATTTGACATTTTCATGTATAAACCTCAAGACAATGGAAATGCTTATTAGATTTATATCTTGATTCCCATTTGACATCCTGATGAACAGAGGAAGTATTTTTAAGTCCAGTGGAAAACCAGATTCACAGGCCAGAGAAGGTTTTAAAAGCCCCTATTTGCTCTGTGTCAGCCAGCACAGTAGAAAGAGGTATCTTCAGGACATAGTACTAGTGGAGAAAAATCAACTAGGAAGCCAGCCACTTCTAGGAGATTTTAAAATTCACTGCCTAGTGAATAGAGCAATTGCTTTAGGGTTATAGGAAACTCTAAGGAGGTTAGTACACTGGGAAGCGTACTAGGAAGAGAAATCAAGTGGGTGGGATAGGGGGCAAGTGGATGTACCTGCAAAGGCATTGCAAAAAAAAAAAAGTGTTTCTGGAAGCAGGAATATTAAACAAAACCATGCAATATTCAGTTGTGTCCAAGGAAAAGATGATTTTGTACCAAGTATACATACTCTACCCTCCTATAAATGTATATAGACATTAGCCCCTCCCAGCCCATGTATACACACACGTGCCCATAATATACTCCTATCAACTCAACCGTACTATAAACTCTATACATATCTATCCTTATGCAAGTGTGTGACAAATACGTTTGAAATCACTCCTGAGAAGAAAACCATAAAAAAAGTGGTCTAATTTAGTCTTCAACCAGCAGGATTGTTTTTCCTTTGTTGTTATCTTTGTTCCACAAAAAGAAAATATAGTGCTGACTGTATACCAGGCACATTTTCATATATGAACTCATATCCTGCTCACAAATATCCTATGAAATAGATATCATTATCCGTTCAAGAGATGAGCAAACATCATTCTAGGGGAAACCTGGGTGGCTCAGTTAGTTAAGCGACTGCCTTCAGCTCAGGTCATGATCCCAGAGACCTGGGATTGAGCCCTAGATTGGGCTTCGTGCGCGGCGGGAAGCCTGCTTCTCCCTCTCTCACTTCCCCTGCTTGTGTTCCCTCTCTAGCTGCATTTCTCTCTGACAAATAAAAATAAAAAATCTTTAAAAAAATCATTCTACCTCCATCTTTATGTCTGAGGTGTTATTTGGCTATTCTACTTCATTTACTGTGATTATCAACTCTTGAGATGTTTAGGATGCTCTTTGGGGCCTTCCCTGGGAGAAGGCCTACTCAGTCAAGAGAGGTGGGGTGAAAATAGCCAGTGGCTAACCTTGTGTCTTCTTTCCTTTCACAAGTACTCTTTGACTTTCCATCAAGTATTGGCAGAAGTCAAGTTCATTTCCTCCTTTAGTAATGTAGAACCTACCTAGTTTTGCCTTTCCTCTTTGTCCTCTCATAGTCCAAAGCATAGGAAAAATGTTCTCTTTTTTGTGCTGTCCTCTCATAGTCCAAAGCATAGGAAAAATGTTCTCTTTTTTGTGCAGACTGGCATAGTATACATCTCTGCACGTTAAAACACCTATGTTAAGGGACATTTCACCACATGTTCAGCTATTCTTCTACCTGGCATGCCTCCAACTGTCATCTCAGCAAGTAGTTTTTGCCTTGCAAAGTCCCATAGGTTTCAAGAAGTTAGTAAAGTGTACTATCAAGGCAGTGCCCTTCTTCAGATAGAAGATGACCTTTCCAGAAAAACCATTACTATACCTCTGCTGAAACAGTACAGGACAGGAGAGGTGTCTCCAGGAGACCAAATTTGGGAAAGAGCTAACTGTTGCCTTTCCCATTACATCAGACACGACAGATCATTGGGAATAATAGGGAAACCCATCCAAACTGCTGCAACTCCAAAATAGTAAATTTTGAACATAGTTTAATTAAAATATGTCAAACATAAGGCCTGGTTGAATCAAAGAGTTTCTGGATTGAAAAGAGCCTCAGATCACATAGTCCAATGGCTTCGATTTCCTTGTGTAAATAAGAGAAAGAGAAGGATCTTGTCTTATTTATCTTTGTCACTTGAACACCTGGCATAATGCCTTCCAAAGTTGGTATTCAATATATGTTTGTGGAGCTATTTTATACTGAAAATTGTGAGTGACCTGCCCAAGAGTACACAGCTACTCATGGAAGAGACTGGATTAACACACTCATTTGTTTGTGACTTGTGTTTCTACACACTTCTGATAGGTCAGGTCCTATCCTAAAAGTCACATTTTGAACTCCAGCGAACATTACCCTCTCCAGCAAGGGCTTGCTCAGCTCTAGATGGCTATTAAGGTGGTGATATTAGTCCTACCCTCTAAAAACTGCAAGGGTAAGGGAATTTGGGACATTTACTTCTGGCCATTCTTTGTAACCTTTGTTTGTTTTCAAAATGGAAATGCCTCATGACTCTCCAATGCATAGCTGTGAGACTTAATTTCTTTTCTTCAGGGATAAGCACTTTTAAAAATGTATAAACATAAGCAAATTTGTCCAGAGAGGACAATGTCCTCATATTCCCGTTCTCTAGGAGTTCAGCCTGGGAAAATACAGCTCTTCATTTTAGCCATAATTAATTACTTTGAGAGTATTACCTATATCACCCTGAGGGACCACAAAGAAAGAGTAGAAAGCAGGCCAAGTTATAACAAGGCATCGTTCCCAGCATATTGCAAGAGCTAGTGACACTTAAGGGAATAGCCACACAGCCTCCGTCCAGCAGTGCATTCTCTCACGTTAATATTATTGGAATTATTAACTTCTGAATTGCTTCTAGGAGGAGCTACTTTGTACATGACAGGACCCCTGTGGTTAGGAGAAAAGAGAAGGCAATAAATTACGAAGCAGCACGCATGATTAAAGAGTGGAAGAGGGAAAGAAAAGGTTTGAGGTATTTTGAATGTGTGGTCAGCACACAGATAATTTAAGCAATAAGGAAAGATAACCTAAAGCCCTTTCGTACTGATCTTTACGTGCCCTAAGCCCTGTTGGCTGCAGTCCTGAGACTTTTCCACCAACAACAGGATCGGCAGTGCCCAGTTCTTGAGGCAGTTCTGACAGAAGCCGCCAAAAATTATTTATTAATAGTGAGGGCCTTATTGCCAGGCATTGTTCAAAATTCCTATAAAGATGTACTTTTTTTAAAAATAATCTCTGTGCTCAACATGGGGCTTGAACTCAAGACTCTGGGATCAAGAGTCATATGCTCTACAGACTCAGCCAGCCAGGTACCTGAAGATCAGCTCTTTTAATCTTCATAATAACTCTATGAGGTAAAGACTATTATCCATTTTACCGAGGAATAAACCAAAACACAATGATTCAAATAATTTGCCCAAAAGTCTTAGTTAAGATACTTCCAACAGCTATAACATTAATGTTTCCCCCAAAGCCTAGGACTTAACAGAAGTTTATTTTTTACACACAGAATTTCACACAGCTTGTAAATGGTGAAGTACCTTACTCAAAATCAATTGCCTCATGACTGAATTAATTTTCCAACTCACCATTACTATTGAAAAACAGATACTTTAACCTCTATATTTCAGGGCAAAGGCTAATTACATACCTGAAATAAAGAATATATTGCCTCTATGGTTGTGATAATGGTGAAATAACAAATGTGTTTAAATTGGAATTATCACTATGTAGATTTAAAAATGACTTTTAGCATCAGAAATAAAATGTGCCCTAGTAGTAATAGAACTCTAGTTATGCCAGGTATATCTAAGTGCTTTATGTATACTTTTCACTCTTTCAATCTCCCCGTTAAGGTAATGTGACTATTATTGCCATTTCAAAAATACTGTGCATGCAGGGCACCTCGCTGACTCAGTTGGTAGAGCATGTGACTCTTCATCTCAGGGTTATGGGTTCAAGCCCCACATTGGGGGTAGAGATTACTTAAAGTCTTTAAGAAATATATTATGGGGGCACCTGGGCCTCTGCCTTCGGCTCAGGTCATTATCTCAGGGTCCTGGGACCGAGCCCTGCGTCAGGCTCCCTGCTTCTTCCCCTCCTCTCATGTTCTCTCACTCTCTCAAAAAAATAAAATCTTTAAAAAATATATTATGAATGCATTTCATGATCTAATCAATTAATATTTTAATGTTTGTACTGTGAGATAAAATATAGATTATGAAAACACACTTAACAAAGTATGGCATAATGAGTTACTTAATATAAGGCAATATGTAGCAGACTCAGGTCAAAAAACAAAATTATACCAGCCACCCCTTCCATTTTCCCTCTCCTATCAAAAACTTTCCATTCCCTTCCTTTTTTTTTCCTTTCATTCCCCTTTGAACTAATTTCTTTCTTTTTTTTAGTATGGATTTTTTTAAGATGTTATTTATCTGACAGAGAGAGATCACAAGTAGGCAGAGAGGCAGGCAGAGAGAGAGGAAGAGACAGGCTCCCTGCCCAGCAGAGAGCTTGATGCGGGCCTCGATCCCAGGACCCTGAGATCATGACTTGAGCTGAAGGCAGAAGCCCTAACCCACTAAGCCACTCAGGTGCCCTGAACTCATTTCTATCTTGGTTTTACAGTAATCATTTCCTTGTATTTATTTACAGTTTTGTCCATTTTTATGAAATATTTTTTAAAGCATATTGACACAATGTTATGTTAGTTTCAGAAAACTTGTTAAGCTTTTGAAAAATAATTAATTAAATAAGTAATTTAAAAATTATGTTCAGTTAGCCAGCATATAGTACATCATAGTTCTTGATGTGTTCAATGATTCATTAGTTGCGTCTAACACCCAGTGCTCATGTTTTTAATATTTTTTTAATCTACAGATTTTCCTCTGTTATTACTCTTTTCTTTCATTAAAATTTACAGCATCAAAAACCCAAAGAACATGTTGTATACTCCTGGTGTAATTAAGTATGTTTCCTCTGTCCTTAGTATTTCCTATGAGTTGGCAGCGGAACCTGAACTCTGCATCAGATTCATGTTTGGTCTGTTTAATACAACTCAAGGAAACACTGTGATCTTTAATCATGAGACACCAAGTGTTTGGTTCTATACCTTTTTGTGATGTTAGCAGCTGTTAATGTTCAATACCTGGTCCGAGTAATTAACCAGCTATTAGACATGGTAAAAATTCTAATTCAAATCTTACTTATACACAGTTCACTTATAAGTGGATGCAACCTCTTATCTTCCAATAGATCAGTGAGGGGGAAAATTGACATAGAAGGGGCAGGATAAATACCTTACCTTTCATTTTATTTACCCATTTCAATATAAAGAAAGGTGAACTTCCACAGGTAAACTATTTAACTATTATTTAATATCATTATGTACTCATGGATTTGACATATTTAATAGATTTCAAACCATTGTAATATTTTTGAAATTTTTGAGATGACATATGTATTGCATAAAATTTATAATTTTAAGCATTTTAAATGTATAATTCTATTCAGCGGCATTACATTCCTACATTCTGAAACCATCATCACTGTCTACTTTCTAGTTTTATGTGTGTGTGTGTGTGTGTGTTTATTATGGTGGTGTTGGATTGTGTCAAGTGTGTTTTTCAATCAATTGCGAAAATCGTAGATTTTTCTCCTTTGTTCTACAGTGTCGTGTATTACATTGATTTTCTTATGTTGAACCACCCTTGTACACCTGTGAAAAATACTAGTTGGTAATGTATAGTCTGTTAAAATCAGTTAGCTGGTATTTTCCTGAGGCTCTCTGCATCTATATTCACAGGGAATGTTGGTCTATAACTTTTGTGTGTGAGTGATGTTTTTTTCCGGCTTTAGTATCAGATTTATTTTTAATTTAATTTATTTTTATTCGGGATTTTCAATTTTTTTGAGTGAGGCTTGGATGGCTATGTATTTCCCCCTTAGGATTGCCTTTGCTGTATCCCATAGGTTTTGGATTGATGTATCTTCATTCTCATTGGTTTCCATGAAGTGTTTCAGTTCTTCTTTGATTTCCTGGTTGATCCAGAGATTCTTGAGCAGGATAGTCTTTAACTTCAAAGTGTTTGATTTTCTTCTGAACTTTTTGTTGTGGTTGAGTTCCAGTTTCAAGGCATTGTGGTCAGAGAATATGCAGGGAATAATCTGTCTTCTGGTATTGGTTGAGCCCTGAATGTGACCCAGTATGTGGTTTATTCTGGAGAAATTTCCATGTGTACTCGAGAAGAATGAGTATTCTGCTGTTTTAGGATGGAATGTTCTGAATATATCTATGAGATCCATCAGGTCCAATGTGTCATTCAAAGCTCTTGTTTCTTTGTTGATTTTCTGTTTAGATCTGTCTATTGCTGAGAGTGGTGTGTTAAGATCTCTTACAATTAATGTATTCATATCAATATGACTCTTTATTTTGCTTAACAGTTGGCTTATGTAGTTGAGAGCATAAATACTTAAAATTGTTAGACCTTCTTGGTGTATAGACCCTTTAAGAATAATGTAGTGTCCTTCTGTGTCTCTGACTACAGTCTTTAGATTAAAATCTAATTTGTCTGATATGAGAATCACTACCCTGGCTTTCTTTTGAGGTCCATTGGCATGAAAGAGCATGAAAGATGGTCCTCTATCCCCTCACTTTCAGTCTGGAAGTGTCTTTAGATTCAAAATGTGTCTCTTGTAGACAGCATATGTATGGGTCCTGTCATTTTATCCAGTCTGCAACCCTGTGCCATTTTATCGGAGCACTTAGGCCACGTTGAGAGTGATTATTGATAGGTATGCTTTTATTGACATCATGTTGCCTGTGAAGTCCTTGTTTCTATAAATTACCTCTGTAAATTTCTGTTTTATGTCACTTTGGGTTTGTTCCTCTTTTATAGAACCCCCCCCTTAATATTTCTTGTAGTGCTGGCTTTTAGACCTTGGCGGTCCTGGAAGCTCTTTATCTCTCCTTCCATTTTTAAAGTCAGTCTTGCTGGTACATTATCCTTGGTTGCATATTTTTTATTTAATTTCCTGAATATGTCTTGCCAGCCCTTTCTGGCTTGCCAGGTTTCTGTGGATAGGTCTGACGTTATTCTTTTTTTTTTTTTTTTAAGATTTTATTTATTTGACAGAGAGAAACACAGCAAGAGAGGGAACACAAGCAGGGGGAGTGAGAGAGGGAGAAGCAGGCTTCCCGCTGAGCAGGGAGCCCGATGTGGGATTCGATCCTGGGTCTCCGGGATCATGACCTGAGCCTAAGGCAGTTGCTTAACCAACTGAGTCACCCAGGCACCCCAGTCTGACGTTATTCTGATGGTCATCCCTCCCTATGTAAGAGATCTCTTCCCCCTGATTTCCCTGAAGACATATTCTTTGGATTTATGATTCGTGAATTTCACAATTATGTACCTGGAGGTTTTTCTAGCCTCATTGATCTTGGGGGGTGTCCTCTCTGCCTCTAGGACATGAACACTTGTTTCATTCCCCAGATTATGGAAATTTTCATCCAGGATTTGTTCAACTATATCTTCTAGCCTTCTCTCTCTCTCAGCTCCCTCAGGGATTCCAATAATTCTGATATTGGGTCATTTCATGGCATCATTTATTTCCTTAATTCTATTTTCATGGGATTATAGCTGTTTGTTCCAAGACTTCTCCTGCTCCTCCTTCTCAATCCATCTGTCTTCTAGATCACTAATGCGATCTTCAGCTTCACTGACCCTAGCTGTTAGTGTATTTAAATTAAATCAAATCTCATTGATAGCTTTTTTAAGGTCTGCCAGTTTGGCTTTCACTTCTGCCCTTAGAGCTTCTATCTTGCCACTAATGTTCTTTTCAAACTTAGCCATTGTTTGGATAATTGCTCCCCTGAATTCCAGTTCTGTCATATTGTTTATGTCCATATCCAGTAGTTTTGTGACAGGGGTTGCAGTCTCTGAGTTTTTCTTCTGTTGGGTGTCCCTCCTCCGAGTCATTTTGGTGAGGGGTCATTGAGGGGATTTGTAGATGAATATATCAACTACAATCCAGGTGAGTTGCTTGTTGGAGGGTTTTGGAGCAATCAGAAGTCACCACTGAAAAGGAAGAAGAAAGAAAAAAGAGAGAGTAAAAAAAGAAGCAAGAAAAAACCCGGCCAAAATGGGCCCCAATGAAAGGATTTATATGGCACAGAAACAAAAAAGAAAAAGAAATAGACCATCGAAAGTAAAAGAAAAGGGAAGAAATCAAAAAGCAAAACCCAACCCAAATGAACCCCACGAACCGTATTTATATATTACAAAGGGAAAAACAAATACACAGAAACACTGACAGAAGAATAGGATGGGAAGGTGCATACAAACCCTCGTTGTGGGCAAAGAAAGTATTTCAGTTCCTCCTGGATGTATCTTGTTATTATTGCTAGAGTATTCCTCTTTCTAGAGATACAGGGAAATTAAAACTGGCTTATGTATACGGGTAGTATTAAATAGGAATGAAGGAGTACCTTGAAGCTTGTATATATATATATTTAGAAGAAAAAAGAAAATAAAAGAAACAAACACAGATACATGTTTGAAAAAGTTCAAGGTAAAAAGTTATTATGGAGTGTTGTATTAAGTATCATGTTGTAATAATAAGTGGGTTCAAAAATAAAATAACAAAAACCGTGGGAATGAATTTAAAATTTAAAATGAAAACTTAAAAATAAAAATAAAATATGTTAAAAAAATAAAATGAAAAGCTATATCTATAAAATATACAGGTTTTTGTAGTAGTACCAGGAGCTTAATATATTGTTTTTTCCCCCAATGTTGGGGTTTTACAATTTTATGTTGTCTTCTTGTTCTTCTGGCTTGCCTTCTCGGGGAGGGGTTTTTCAGTCAGTGTTGCTGGACTGAGTCTCCCCACCCCCTTTCAAGGAGCTGGGCTCTATGGAAACCGGGTTTTCAGGCTTTTGTTCTCTGGAGGATTTGTTCCTTTGTGTTTTTTTGCAGCTTTTCAGAAAGTCAGGGCAAAGTAAGCTCTCCACACACAGACCTCCATCTCAGTGAGAAGGCTCAGTTAGCTCCCCTCTGGATGGTTTAGGGCAAAGAGACTCCCTCTGTATTTTCCCCTGCGCCCCACCACCTCTCACAGGTGCACCAACCCGCAGTCGCTAGCCAGAATTGCATTGGAAGCCCCCGCTTGTTGCTTCACTTCCGCACCACAGAAACCACGAGTGATATCGGTTTGTGCGAGGTTGCTGCTGTCCCTACACTCTCTGGAGCCCACACACACGCTGGGAGCACTAGGACCCCATGGTCCTGCATGTTGTGCAGCAGGCTGCAGAGTCACCTCTGTGGCAGGTTGCCTGAGCCTAGCCCAAGTGGGGAGTTCGGGGCTTCCCGCCGCCTCCTGGTTCCTTCAGGCTTTGTGGGGGAGCACTGTCTAGCCCCCCCCCCCCCGCCCAGGGCAGCAGCTTTATGTCCCTGCCAGGGGCTATCAGATTTTCCCAGTTGCCTCTTAAGACCCTTTGTTTTTGAGTGCTTTTAACCAGGCTTCAATTTGATGCTGGTCCCCAAGCACAGGACACTTTCGTACTGGGGTATTACTTTCCAATGGGTCCCTTCTGGTGGCTCCCTCCTCCTCTTTGTCCTCCGAAATCAGTCCAAGTGCTCCCGCTCCACTTTACCTCTCCTCTGATGCTCTTCTGAAACCCCATAGAGATCCAGAAGTGTGTAGTCTTACATCTCAGGCTGATTTCATGAGTGCTCACAGTGTTCTTGTAGATATTTAGCTCACTTCAGGGGATCCTTTGAAATGGTGTCTCTTACTTTTCCACCATCTTGCCCCTATTCAGTCAATAATACTTTTAACTAGTTGGTTAAGGTGTCTGAGAAGTCCAATGTAAGCCAGAGAACCAGGAAAGCCAGTGGCGTAATTTGGTCCAAGTCCAAGGGCCTAGAACCAGGAACTCTGATGTCTTCTTCAGGGCTGCTGCTGTCGCTGCCACCCCAGTGCCGCCGCCACCACCGCCACTGCCACTGCTGCCACCGCCGCCACCGCTGCCGCCACCACAGCCACAGATGACCCCAGTGCCTGCTGACATCTGAGATTTTTGATTATTGATTTAATCTCCTTTCTTCTTAAATAATGCTTTTGCTTTTGCATTTCTTCTTTTTTAATTTATTTTTTATTTTTTTATTAATTAATTTATTTATATTTTTCCCCATAACCCAGCAACCCTATCCCTACCCCCTTACCCACCAGCAACCCTCAGTTTGTTTCCTGAGATTAAGAGTCTCTTATTTGCATTTCTTCTTGAATCAATTTAGGTAATTTTTGTGTTTTGAGAAATTTGTCCATTTTGTGCAGAATATCTAATTTTGGTGTACAATTGTTTATACTATTCTCTTACAATCCTTTTTAATTTGTAGAGTTGGAAATGATTTTTTCTACATTCATTTCTGATTTTAATTATGTGTGTCACCTCTTTTTTCTTTGTCAGTCTAGCCAAAAGTTTGTCATTTGCAAATATCTTCTCCCATTCTCTGGGTTGCCTCTTTGTTTTGTTGATTGTTTCCTTTGCTGTACAGAAGCTTTTTATTTTGATGAAGTCCCAGAAGTTCATTTTCGCTTTTGTCTCCTTTGCCTTTGGAGACATGTCTTGAAAGAAGTTGCTGTGGCCGATGTCAAAGGGGACACCTAAAGCGTGGAGCACTGGGTGTGGGGAATGGGGAATGAATCTTGAAACACTGAAAAAAAATTTTAGTAACAATAAAAAAATAAAGAAAAATAAAAAAAATCTGAGAGATGCTACATAAAATCAATTAAAATTAAAAAAAAAGTTTGTCAATATTGTTGACTTTTTCAAAGAACTAACTTTTAAATTTAAAACCTCTATCTTTCTATTCTCGATTTTGTTTCTGCTCTAACATACTATTTTCTTCTGCTGGCTTTAGTTTTAAATTGCTCTCTCTCTGTCTTTTATTTAATCTGTGAATTTGCCAGTTTTCCTTCTGTTATTGACTTAGCTTCATTCCATTGTGGTTAGAAAAGATATTTTTTATGATTTTATTCTTGAATTTATTGAGATTTGTTTTGTGGCTTAACGTTAAGATTTATCCTACAGAATTTTCCATGTGCACGTAAGAAGAATGTGTATTCTATTGTTGATGGTATAGCATGTTTTATATGTAATTAGCATGTGTCATTGTTTTATAGTGTTTTTCAAGCCCTTGATTTCTTTATTCTTCTCTGTCTAATCATTTTATCCATTATTGTATGTGGTGTATTCAAATCTCCCACTATTATTTTACAGCTATCTGTTTTTCACTTCAATTCTCCCAATGTTTGGTTCATATATTTTGGTGCTGTTCTTTGGTACATAGATGTTTATGATTGTTAAATCTTCTTGATAAATTGAGCCTTTATAAATATAAGATGTCCTTGTCTCTTGTAATGGTTTTAGATTAGATGTCTATTTGGTATACACACCCTACTCTTTCTTTTGGTTACGATTTGCATGGAAAGTCACTTTTTTCTTTCATTCTTTCACTTTCAGGTTACTTGTGTCTTTAGATCTCTTGTAGACAGCACATAGTTGGATTATTTTGTTTGTTGTTCATTCTGCTACTCTTTGTCTTTTGAGTTTAAATCATTTGCATTTGAGTAATTAATGATAAAAATGGATTTCTGCCATTTTACTATTTGTTTTCTGCATGTGTCATTCATTTTTGTCACTCATATCCTTCCTTACTGCTTTTCTTCATGTTCAGTTGATATTTTTTTTGTTTTTTACTCTTGTAATTCCATTTTTATCTCCTCTTGTGTATATATTTTTTAACATTCTTTATGGTTACCAGTGGGATTGTACTGAACATCCTAAGTTTAAGACAATCTAGTTTGAATTGAAAATTAACTTAAAATGCAAAGATTTCTTCCCCTTTATGTTATCACAAATTCTATCTTTATATATTATGTACCCTATAATATAGATTCATAATTATTTTATGCTTTTGTCTTCAAATCCCCTAAGATATAATGGAGTTACAACTTCAAAATACAATAATGCTGGCTTTTATATTTACCCAGGTAGTCACATTCACCATCGTTCTATTTCTTTATACAGCTTTGATTTAGTGTCCACTGTACCTCTTTTCAACCTGAAGGAATTCATTTAGAATTTCTTGTGGAGCACATCTGGTGGTAGGAAATTCCTTCAGCTTTTGTTTGTCTTGGGATGTCATATATGTTCTCCTTCATTTTTGTTTGTTTTTTAAAGTGTTTTTTTTTTTGAATTTAATCTCTACCTGCAATGTGAGACTAAGACTCATGACTCTGAGTTCAAGAGTTGCATGTTTTACTGACTGAGCCAGCCATGTGCCCCTGTTTTTTCCTTCTTTTCTGAAGAACAGTTTTGCCAGATAAATAATTGTTGGTTGACATTTTTCTTTTTTCTGCATATTAAATATGACAGCCTCTGTTTTCTAGCCTCTGTGGTTTCACATGAGAATTATACTGTTCTCCTATGAAGACCCCCTTGTGTGTGATAAGTCACTTCTCTCTTGCTGTTTTCAAGATTCTCTCTTTTTCTTTGGCCTTCAACAGTTTGATTATAATATGTAGGTTTGATTCTCTTTGAGTTTATCCTAGTTGAAGTTCATTGACACTCTTGGGTTTGTAGAGTCATATCTCTCATGAAATTTGGAGACATTATGGCCATATTCTTTCTTCCCCTTTCTTTCTCTAGTCTCTTTCTGGGACTCCCATGATGTATGTTGTTCTGTTTGATGGTGTTTCTATAGGTCCCTTAGGTTTGGTTCATTTTTCTTTATTCTCTTATCATTCCTCATAGATTCTATCATTTCAGTTGTCCTTTCTTCATGTTCTTTGATTCTTATTTTTGTCTGCTTAATTTTGTTCATCCCTTCTACTAAATTTTTCATTTCAGTTATTGTTTCAGTTGTTACTTTTCTAGTCCAGAATCTTGGTTTGGTTTATTTTTATAATTTCTATCCCTTTATAGATATTCTCATTTTGTTCATACTTTGTCTCGCTCCTTTCTTTTTGTTCTTTCATGTTTTATTTAGGTCTTTGAACATATTTAAAGTAGTTGTTTTAAAGGCTTTTTGTAAGAAATCTAATGTCTGGACTTCCTCAAGTATTTATTATTTCTTTAAACCAGACATACTTTCTTGTTTATTTGTATGCCTTTTGATTTTTTTGATGCTGTTGCTGAAATTGGGAAATTTGAATATTATACTGTAGTAATTCTGGAATCAAATTTTTCCCTTCTCCAGGGTTTGCTTTTTATTGTGGTTGTTGGAGGCTATAGTAGTTCTTATTTTTAGTTACATTCTCCAACACTTTTTGTAGATTTTTTTGTAGATACTATATTCATTGCTGTATGTGGTCACTATGCTTCTCTTCGTTAGTATGTGTTGATGATAATTTTTTGTTGTTGAAGTATAGTTGACATACAATGTTACATTACTTACAGGTGTACAACATACAACATAGTCATTCATCTTCTCTATGTACTATGCTGTGCTCACCACAAGTGTAGCTACTAGGTGTCATAATACAATGGTATTAGAGTACCATTGACCATATTCCCTATGCTGTACCTTTCATCTCCATAGCTTATTAGTGATGTAATTGGGAGCCTATAACTCTCACTCACTTTCACCCATTTTTCTCACCCCCCTACCCCTGTGACTTCTGGCAACCACATTTACTCTCTGTATTTATGAGTCTGTTTCTGAATTGTCTCTTCATTTTTGTTGTTGTTATTATTGTTTTTAGATTCCACATGAGTGAAATCATGTGGTATATGTTTTTCTCTTTCTGATTTATTTTACTTAACATAATACCTCTAAGTCCATGTTTTCACAAAGGGTAAGGTCTTCTTTCCTCATGTCTAAGTAATTTTCCATTGTATCAGTTAGTATTGTAACATAAATTTCTTTGAATGCTAGGATGTAAAAATATATAAAGAACAACAAACAGATCACAGACTCCACCACACAAACACAAAACACTTTCCCAGTCTTTGCAGATTTACTCTGTGTTGTGACATTACTTCAAGACTTATCCAGGGTTGAACTGACCTTAAGGATCAGCCTTAGTTGAAATCCTTTAGTCTTCTTGGATTTCTACTGAATATGTATGTGGCTTTCTAAACTTCTGTGTATATACAGGTCCTTGTAAATATACTGATTGCCAAAAAACCCTCTAGTTTCGTCTACTGGACCTTAGGTGGACTAGGTATCTTGTTTCCAGGCATTTGTGGGGTGTTGTTTAAGCTCGCAGCATTTTTGAGTAAAGCCTACCACCTTCCTAGCCTGACTTCTGAGTTAGGTGAAACTGAGATAATTGCCTTGCATTTGTTTTCCAGGTTTTCCCTAGACAGGTCAGAACAGACATACACAATAATTTGTAAATGAGGTCTAGTCTGCTCCCTGTGGATCCAGGGAGCAGAATCCTATACTTAGAGTTCAGATTTCAATTTTGAAGACTGCCACAATGCTGGGGAGGGAGTGAGTCAAGGGCTAGTAAAAATTCCATAAAGCTTTCCTATTTTGTCAAAGTTGCCTCTTTTTTTAAAATTCAGTTTCACTTCATTGCTCTAAATCTTTGCTTTCCACATTTTTTAAAGATATTATTTATTTATTTGACAGAGAGAAACACAGCAAGAGAAGGAAAAGAAGCAGGGGGAGTGAGAGAGGGAGAAGCAGACTTCCCACAAAGCAGCGATCCCGTTGTGGGGCTCAATCTCGGGACCCCAGGATCATGACCTGAGCAGAAGACAGATGCTTAATGACTGAGCCACCCAGGTTCTCCTATTTTCCACAGTTCTGACAAAGTGCTTCTGACAATTTCTGGTTGTTTTGTGATGTTTCTTTAGTGAAGGCAGCTTGGAGATACCTACTCTGTTATTTTGTCGATATTACTCTCCTATTGTAATCCTTTTTGAAGCTCAATCTTTCCCATGTTTGGTGAGTCAGATCTTTTTCAAGTTGGTTCATGAGCTCTTTTAGCATAATGCTATGAATTTTGATGGCATTTTCACTATCATGTATGATCAGATGTTGCTGACCTAGAATCTGAGATGCCCCAGTATCTTTTGATGGAACACAGTTTTTTAAGTCCACGTTCTGGGTGTTATTACTACTTGTTAATCCAATGTTTTTAGGCATTTTCCATGCATAAAGCTGGTGAGGAAGGAAGGGAGGGAGAAAGGAAGGGAGGAAGGAAGAAAGAGAGGAAGGAAGGAAATTCTTGAGTTCATATGTGTACTTCCAATTCCAATTCAGGGCTTGTGTTGACATGTAGTTTTCTGTATGCTTTTATTGGAGGATTCAGGGAGATTCAAGAGCTTTGTTGCTGTTGCCACTACTCCCCCAAATCTTTTCTTGTTATTACCATTTTACATATGGGCAAATTGACATACAGAGAGATTAAGTGACTTTCGCAATGTTACAGAGTAATTAGCAAAGCTAGATTTCAAGCCCTTGCAATTGAAGTGGAAACCATACATTTAACCTAAACTCTTTGCTGTCAAGTTAAGAAAGTATGTGTTTATTCATACCTGGGAAGAGTAGACTTTTTCACTTATCCCGTGATTCCTGCCTAGTACTTTATATAAGGAGACTTTATTTCTTTTGGGGAAGTAAGGAGGTTATGGAGAGTTATTTTGGAGAGAATATTTCTCGTTTCTTTTTTAAACTCAACAAATACTCCTCAAGGACTCCTCAAGACTTTTAACCAGAAGACAGAATAAATGTATTGAAAAGGCAAGGCAGGCTTATCTCAAGCTCTCTCTGCCTCTGTATCTGTCTTTCTCTTTCCCTTCCCTTTTTTCTCATTTCTCTTTTCTCTCTTGGATGCTCCCTGCTCAAACAAGGTGAATTTATTAAGTGCTTCCCGTCCGATCTCTTCATGATAAAGAGATCTGTTCTAGCGGCTCTCCACTGTTGTTCTGCTCTCTCTTTTTTAACTTGTCCATCTGTATTGAAAAATCATGCCTGTCCTTTAGTAAAGATCATTATCTTAAGATTGGCAGAATTGACTGTGTAGAAGGCCCAATATTAGCTTTAGAACCAATTCCAGTTTTCAAATCTAGATTGACCATCGATAACGTTGATTATTTGAAAGCCATTTGACTTCTTGTGCATATTTTCACTTCAGAAGAGGGAGAGATATTTGTTATCTGAAATTTCACCATTGCCAAACTCAGCATTATAGAGTTTTAGTCAGCTGGTTTTTTGATAATCAAGTGCTTGTACATCAAACTTCCATAAGTAACCTCTTTTGAACACCTGCTATTATAGATATATGGGTCAAAGTGACTTGTTTTACTTTGCCACGTATGTTTTTCTTTGACCTATTTTCTTAATAAGTGTGGAAGTATCATAATGTAATGATTAAGAACAAGAGAGACAAACCAAAAAACAGAGTGTTACCTATAGAGAACAAACTGATGGTTACTAGAGAGGAAGAGGATGGAGGGGATGCTTGACTTTTGTGAAGGGGATTAAGAGTACACTTATCATGATGAGCACTGAGTAATACATAGAATTGTTGAATTACTCTTTTGTACACTTGAATGTAATATAACACTGTATGTTAATACTGGAATTAAAATGAAAACTTCTTTAAAAAAGGTAATAAAAATAAATTAAAAAAAAACTTGAGCATTATAGCTTTGGAACCTTGACAAGGTACCTATACTATATTAACCCTGTGTGTTTATCATGAAAATGGAACTAACACTAGCTTCCTAATAATGTCTTTGTGAGGTTTAAATGAGATCATATATGGAAATCTCATAGCAGTTCGCAATGTAAAGATACAAAAATATGTTGATTCCCCTCATTTTCTTACTAGGCACTTTTACTTGGTTGGCTTATTTAATTTACAAACTTGTGTATTAAATATCAATCTTCCTGTGGACCAAGATTATCAGCATTATCTAGGAGCACGTTAGAAATGGAGACTTTCAGGCCCTACCCTGGCCCTCTATATTAGAATCTGCATGCTAAGAAGATCCCTCAGAAAAAAAAATAATAAAGACCATCCATTGGTGATACTTATGCACATCAAATTGTGAGAAGCACTGCTCTTAATGATTAGCACACACCGCCTCACCTGTTAAGGAGACAGGAGAGCAGAGGTGGTCATATATGCTTTGTCCTGATGTTTCTTGAGGGCTCTCCAGTTGAGGTAAGTCAGTTTCTAGATGAGATATCTGGGTGAACCTCAAGACAAAAGAGGATATATCTTAACCCACCTGTGTTCTCGTCCAGCGAGGACCTAGATTACCCTGACTCTTATTTTCTAGGTAGTAGAAAATGAAGGTTATATAAATGTATATTGCTTGAAATAAGTGAGCCGTCACTCAAGACTTAGAAATATTTGTTAAACAAAAATTTGCATCATAAAATTATTCAGGCTATGGTTAGTATGATATAAGAGCTCTAATAGCTATGTTTTATGGTGATGGACAGAACTGACGTGTGGGGTCTACGGGCAACTACCATTGCATCACAGTAGGCTGTATTCTACAGTTGTAAATGTTTCCAACAGGCCAGCCTTCCATGTAGCCTAAGTAGTTGTTTGAGAATATGATGAGCTTGCAGTTGTGCTTCGAAGGACCTTTGTAACGAAAGATGCTTTTCACATCTGCTTGCTGATGACACAATTTTTAGCTATAACATCTTGTTCCTTAATGAGAGAAATTCTGTGAAATGAAATAACAAGGAAGGAAGAAAAGAAGTATGGAAGGAGAAAGTCAGAGGGCCCAGGCTGTGGATATTCAATGATGAACAAGGGATTGTGTGTTACAATTTAGTTGGAAATAAGTGTGTGCACATGTAGAAACACAGCCACACCCACTTCATCTGTTGACCTTGAGGTGGACTTATGTGTTGTTCCATTTGTATGCCAAGACAGAGTCCACTATAATCTCTGAGTGATCAATCATCGGGCACCCCCCTGAGCTTGTAATCTGTAGTACAGATGTTTTCCAACTTCCAAATGAAAGGTATTTGCCCTTACAGACAAACTCAACCTGACATACAACCTATGTTCTGACACTTTTTTAAAAAATATATTATTTTATTTTTTCAGTGTTCCAAGATTCATTGTTTATGCCCCACACCCAGTGCTCCATGCAATATGTGCCCTCGGTACCCACCACCAGACTCTCCCATCCCCCCACCCGGCACTTTAAGTGGTATCTGGCTTCCCGGGCCAGTCCACAAGAGCCAATTTGATCGCTAAGCAGTAAAACTAATAGCATAAGCTTGAGAGCTAAAATCTAAAGACAGTAGACCATTTAGAGTAGAGGAAGGTGAGGAGAAAGAGAAAGTAAGCAGAAAAAAGAAAGTAAGGGGAGACAGAATCTATTCCAAGAGTGCCCTAGGACTTTGCCCTTATAAAGTATAGCCTCCCACCCTTTTCATCTCTTTCTACTTTATTCCTGGAGTGATAGAACAAAACTGTAAGTGAAATAATGATGCCCCATTGTTTATTAGTTGCTTATAAATGAGTAATTATTATTGTAATAAAATTCTAGAGCATTCAAGGTCTAGTATGATTTGAACTCTATCTGTATTCAGCCTAATGATTCTGTATTTCTTTTGCTAAGGAAACTCTTTTCCTTCAATACGTTGAAGATGCCAAACTCGTATCCCCATGCAAGAATAAGAATTAGAGAAAGAGCTGTTCATACAAACCACTATCCCCTTTAGGCCTTAGTTTAAATGTCCTTTATCTATGTTGCCAGTATTTATTCCCTCCACCCGACCCTTCCAATCTAGATTAGGACTTCTTGGTATATACTTGAAGCGTATCCTGTGGTTTTCTCTCATGGTGCTTATCTGAATTATAACTTCTTGTGAGTTTCTGTAATTCCTGTTTCCCCTCCACTAAACTGTAGTTCCTCTAAGAAGAGAAATGGAGTTCTGATTATTCACTATTACATTCTCAATATCCATTCTAGTACCTGGCTCAAAGATGTAGAATGAAAAGAAATGTAGAATGAGTGAATAAATGAATGAATGAATGATATAGGGACTAGAGAAGTGTTATTTACTTCTTATTTGCTGTGTATGAGTCAGGGAGTTTCTAGTAAAGATTTCAAAATAAATAAGTCATGCTCCAAAAAGTCCTCTCTCCCAGGGTCCTAAGTACCCTCATGCTAATTAAAACTTTTCTAACTTTCCCTTCTAATTTTTAAATTCAGTCTTACCATCATGTGTTTTCTAGTCTAAAGAATTTTTTAAATTTCCATTCTATCCTTTTTTCCCATTTACTGAAATAATACGTTTCTTAAAAAGCTTCACTTTAGTTTTCATAGGGATGCCTTTTGGGATCTCCAGTGAAGATGGAGGGAGAACAGGAGGGTGGAAGGGAACAGAAGGCATCTGTTTGTATGGGTTAATTTTGTGTTCATTGACAGTTTACAAGGTAACTATTACCATAGATCAAGGGTTGGCAACTTTTTCTGTAAAGAACTACATAGTAAACAGTTTTGGCTTTGTGGGCTATGTGTTCTCTGGTACAGCTACTCGATTCTGCTATTACAATGGCAAAGCAGTCACAGACAGTACCTAAATGAATAGGTGCAGCTGTGTTCCAAAAAAATTTATTTACAAAAGCAGATGGTAATCTGGATTTGGCCCATAGGCCATAGATTACCCACTCTTATGTATAGAGAGTTATTAGCTAGAGGTAGGGTACATTTCCTTGTACCCAACTTGGACACTCCTCAGAATTCCTTAGTTGGAAAGGTCTGATGGAACATATCAGAGCTAGGGCACAGCTGTTAAGCCTCTCTTCCCCTTTGATACCATTATTATAAATGAGTAGTGTGTGAGAAGGAGTGGATAATCTGCAGCATTTCAAACCCCGACCTTTCCACAGCTAGTGTCATTATGGGTAACACGGTACTCCATTAATGCAGCAAGAGGTTTGATCTTCTCTCTCTCTCTCTCTCTCTCTCTCTCTCTCTCTCTCTCTCTCTTTTGTCTTTGTGAATTGGATTTCTAGAGACCCACAGCACTTGAAACCCCTCAGGCATATCACAAGCTTGAGAACAAATATATGTAATTTACTACTGCATTTCTTTCCTGAAGAATCCAAGAGGAGAGGCAAAAAATAAAGAATGTTTCCTAAGGGGGAAGCTCCATGAGGAATGAAAGAGCATACTATGGAAGGTTATAGATGAACCAGTTCGGAAGAAGCTGGAGTTTATCTGGGACCATGTGAAATAAATTGGTGTAGAGTCCACAATATTCCCTTGGGCTCTGAGCCACATATTACCCCTTCACATCAGAGGCTGGGTGCTGCAGGACATAACCCTTTGCCAAGTGACATTATCCAAGAACAAAATTCTGTCTACTCCTCCTTTTTTTTTTTAATGTTTTATTTATTTATTTATTTATTTATTTATTTATTTATTTATTTATTTATTCATGAAAGAGAGTCAGAAGCAGAGGGAGAAACAGGCTTCCTGCAGAGCAGGGTTCCCGACCCAGGACTCAATCCCAGGACCCTGGGATCATGACCTGAGCTGAAGGCAGACGCTTAACCAACTGAGCCACCCAGGCACCCATGTCTGTTCCTCTTTGCTAGGTACTGCAGTATCTTCTCATGGAGTGTTAAGAGTAAAACAATACAACTTATTTAAAATATGAATACGACATGGGTATTTATATCCTGGTTGGATGAAGAACTCTGGACATTCTGACTTGGGTGCCCAAGGTCAGGTTAGGATATATATGCTATTCCTCTAGTTAAACGTAACACAATCCATAAGAAAGTGGACTCTCAAATTCAAATCCTGGTCCCTCCATTTACTGTGTGACTTGGCTGTTACCTAAGCTCTCTGGGCCTCATTTTCTGTAACTTTAAGATGAGATAATGTGTGGAAGTGCTTTGTTCACTACCTAACACACAGCACTCAACATTTTAGCTATTATTATTTCCTCTTTCTTTTCTGAGCTATTGCCAAAATGAACATGTGAGTATGTAGAAGAGTGAAAAGGGAGCAGTTTTGAAATGAGACAAATCTCAATTTAAATCCTGATTCAAAACTTAGTCACTGGGAGCGCCTGGGTGGCTCAGAAGGTTAAGCCTCTGCCTTCAGCTCAGGTCATGATCTCAGGGTCCTGGGATCGAGGCCCACGTCATGCTCTCTGCTCAGTGGGGAGCCTGCTTCCTCCTCTTTCTCTGCCTGCTTCTCTGCCTATTTGTGATCTCTCTCTGTGTCAAATAAATAAAATCTTTAAAAAAACACTTAGTCACTGCATGAGTATGAATAGATAACATACATTAGCTTAGTTAATCTTAAATTTCCTTCTCTGTAAAATGGGGATAATTTCATAAATATAATATTAATAATAGAATAATTGTTGGGCTGGCTGAGAGACAGGGGCACCCAAGATGGCTGATCTTCCTGCCAAAGCAGCCGTGGCCACCATGTCATCTCCAGTAAATTGAAACCTAGCCGGGGGGACTGAAATTTCCCATACCTGACTTTCCAGCCAGGGACCACCCACCATCGTCTGGACCTTCCCCACCCCCAACCAATCACCTGGGGACCCGATATTACCTTACCTAATATGGGGAAAAAAACCCACCTGAATTCAGACCAGAAGGATAAGGCTTAAAAACTCTTACACTCCCCAACCCAGGCGCGACTTCCCCGACTGTCCTCTCCGGAGTCGGGGAACCTTGCCCGAGGGTTCTTGCAATAAAGCTCACTCTTTGGACCCTGTTTGCCTTTGCGGTCTCCGTTCTATTTGCGACGAAAAACCTTACAATAATGATAATAGTTGTGAAGTTTTTTTAGGATTTTATTTATTTGAGAGAGAGAGAGAGGGGGGGGGAGACAGAGAATGAGCATGAGCAGGGGGAGAGGGAGGAGCAGACTCCACACTGAGCAGGGAGAACAGGGAGCCCGATGGGGTCTCAATCCTAGGACCCGGAGATTATGACCTGAGCCGAAGGCAGACACTGAATGGACTGAGCCACCTAGGCACCCCATGAAGATTTAATCTTATTAAATGTTAGTTCTTCCCCAACACCCACCTAAGAATAGTTTAAACAGTAAAATATATTTTGTCTCCATTCTGAGTTTTCCATACCATCCTGTGTATATTGTAATGCCTTTTTGTCACTGTGGATTCCTACTATGTTGTTTTACCCTAATGCCTCCTTCTACAGTATGCTGGGTTTCGGAATTATGGACATCCTGGAACTTAAGGGATCAGAATCCAAGGATGGTGACACATTCTCATCTTGGAATGAAAGACTAAACTAGGGACACAGAGGACAATCATTGTAAATGAGCAGATCTATAGAATATGTCCACTATGACTCAGGACTGAAGTGATATCTTCCTTGGGGGTTCTCATGGGGAATTCACAGTCCTATATCCCTAAGACCCAGCACAGGAGACCCTCTCCTTTTCCAAACCTCTACAACTGTTAGCAGGATATTCTTCATGGTTTTCCCATCACACTTTTTCCTATACTAGTTTAGAGTATTACCTGATAAATTATTTTCTTTGGCAATACCTGCCTGGGTACTTCTAGGTTCAGCATTTCTGAGCACATAATCTGGCAAGAATCAGTGTTTCTATAGATGTCCCTCAGACCTTATCTGTAGGATCCTAAAGAGCTTTCTAATTCATCAAAGAGATAAACCAAATTGAACTGAAAGAATTTGAGCGCATGAGTTTTGAACCTTTAATCTGTATTAAGTGACTTGAGTTGTGCTCACATCTTATAAATGTTGCTGAACCCTCTATGTTTACATGGCAAATATACAGAATATTCAATTAACTGAAATAGTCCATTACTGCTGGACTGCTGGAAGACCAGGAATAGGCTGAATTAGATTGTTCTATTGTAACAATCTGCTACTAAATAACATTAGACTTGAAAACAACCTGCTGTTACATTATACACTGAACACAAGAATGCCTTCCCTGGAACAGAAGGTAGACCGCTTTTACTTGTGTCATTAAAAGGATATATTTACTCAGTGGCTTTCAGTATCTCTGTGGGTAAATTAAAGTTTTTAAATAATGTTCTACTGAAGCTTCCCTTATTACAAAGGAAGCTTGCTACATAAGTATATACACAGGCATCTCTTACATGTGGAGCTGTATCTAATATCTGAGCCCTCCACACCATTGCCTTATCCAATCCACTGCTCCAATTTAATTCCCCATGGTTACCCAACAAAGAATCTAG
Source organism: Spilogale gracilis (assembly GCA_004023965.1). Taxonomy (NCBI): domain Eukaryota; kingdom Metazoa; phylum Chordata; class Mammalia; order Carnivora; family Mephitidae; genus Spilogale; species Spilogale gracilis. The sequence goes on from PITA01000292.1 coordinate 150,276, forward strand.
ATTTCATTAAGTTTCATCAACACCAACATGTTGCATTTATTACTATTTTACTCATTATTCTTTCTGATACAGTGTTCTTTCATTATTTTTCCTCTGTATAGCCAAATCTTAGTAATCTTTGGAAGCCTATTTCAAGTCACCTCCTTCAGGAAGCCTTCCCTGACTTCTATAGCCTTCACACATATTTTTACCACTGTATGGAGCAGCTTTTTTACTACCCTTCTTATCTGACTGATTACCACATCTTGACATGCATTTTTCTACCTCAAGAGGCCTTCTTTGCTGCATTGGACAACATCAGTTTTTCTTTTTTGTTTTTACAAACATTCTTAAACATTTGCGGATTTCTCTATCATTATGTTGTTAAATTCTAGTTTAATTTCACTGTGGTCAGTGAACATATTCAGTATGACTTTAATCATTTAAAATTTGTTGAGACTTGCTTTATGATTCAGCATATGGTCTATTTTGATAAATGTTCCACGGACACTTGGAAATAATGTGTATGCTACAGTTGTTCAGTTCAATGTTCTATAAATGTCAATTAGGTCATTTTTTTGAAATTGTTGTAGCAGATGCTGTCAGTATCTCACACATATTCTTGGGACACTACCATGTGCTCTGGCTTACTTTTTTTAAAAAAGATTTTATTCACTTATTTGACACAGAGAAACACAGCTAGAGAAGGAACACAAGTAGGGGGAGTGAGAGAGGGGCTCGATCCTGAGCTGAAGGCAGATGCTTAAAGACTGAGCCACCTAGGTGCCCCTGTGGCTTACTTCAAATTGCCAGTGACTAGCAACTCTGTGACTGAGGGCTTTTTCCAAAAATGGTGGAATGTCAGGCCGTGTGCATGTTGCAGGCCAGAAGTGCTAGAGATTTATACCCCTTGAAAGCAGCCCTTATCTGATTACTCTTGAGGATGGGTGTATAAAAAATATTCCAGGTCTGTTAACCCTCGGTTGGGATAATACTGAGGAATTTTTTTTAAGATTGATTTTATCTATTTATTCATTTATTCATTCATTTTAGAGGTTGTGAGAGACAGAGTACAACCTTGGGGAGGGAGAGGAAAAGCAGACTCCACACTGCAGATGGAGTCTGATGCAGGCCTCGATCTCATGACCCTGAGATCATGATTTGAGCCCAAATCAAGAGTAGGATGCTTCACTGACTAAGTCACCCAGGCACCCCAGATTTTTTAAAAAACCGTTTCTCAGTAATGACTCGTAAGAAGTAGCCCCATTGCCCATAGCAGCATGTAACAATAGCCAGCTTTTCTTTCCTTTAAAAATTCCTTGGCCCACTACCACTATTCCCTGGACATCCCAAATCAGTTCCTAGCATTGAAATCCTTATTTCCAGATCTACTTCCAGAGAAACCTCAAGCTAAAACAATATGTTTTTATCTTCTGTATACTCACTAATTTTTTTTTGTCTGGTTGTCGTTTCATTTAGTGAGAAATATGTGTTAATATCTCCTAATCTGACTGTGGGTTTATATATTTTCCCCTTTGCCAATGAATGCTTTATACATTATTAAACTATATTATTGGTTATATGTAGATTTAGAATTATTTCTTCCTGTTGAGGTGATATTTTGTCATTATGAAATTTATTTCTTTGTCTCCTCTTCTCTCTATCTTCTTCCCTTAAGGTCTCTGGTATTAATAAGCTTACATTAGTTTTTTGGGGGTTAGTCTTTACTTTCAAGTCTTATATTTCCTTTTATTTAAGGTATATCTTTGGCAAGCACATGTGTTTGCATTTTATTTTCATTGTTAGTCTGGCAATATTTGCCTTTTATTTAGAGACTTGTCATTTTTAATTTAATGTCATTACTGATGTATGGGGTTTGTATTGGTAAAAATATACCAATTTACCATGTGCTTTCTTTTGGACCTAACTTGGCTATGTTCCTCTCTTTCCCCTGCCTTGGATTCTTTTGAATTGTTTTTTTTTTTTTAGAATTATTGTTTCCTTTATTGCCCTGTTGGTAATTAATCACTTTGTATTGTTTAATGGTCACCCTAGAGATTACAACATGCATCCTATCTCATTAGAGTGTAATATAGATTAGTACTTTCATTACTTCCCAAATATATTAGGACCTTTTAATACTTTACCTCTATTCATTTTCCTCTTACATTTTGTGGCATTGTTGCCAAGAATTTTGATTTTATGCATATTTAAAATCACATAATATACCATTACTAATACTTTAAATTGCCAATATCCATTTAAATTTACCTTTTTTAAGAGTTGTCATTCTTTTCTGCATTATTATACTTTTTTCTACCTTAGAGCATTTCTCTCCCATAAGTATTTCCTTTTAATATGTCTTTTGGTGCAGATTTGCTAGAATTAATTCTTTTAGCTCTTTTTTTGTCTGAAGATACTTTATTTTGCATGTATGAAGAGATTTTCAATGTAAATCATATGGTGAGTCTGTAGTTACTTGCTTTCAGTCATTTAAAGAACTATTTTATTCTTTCTTTAGTCTTTCTTAGAAAAAAATAACTATTAGAATTATTATCATGTGCTTTGTGTGCATGTGTATCTGTATATGTATATATACACATATCTACTACTTAGGGTTCTTCGATACTCTCTTATCTGTGGTTGATTGTATTCATCATTTTTGGAAAACTATTGGCTGATATTGTCCCAAATATTCTCCTGATCCATTCTCTCTCTTCTTCTTAGAGTCTATTTACACATATAATAGATCTTTTATATTTTTCATCTTTTCCTCCTTATGCTCTATTCTGTACACTTTTTACTAACCTATCTTCTGGTTGAATATTCACCAGTTCTGCTATTTATGATCTGTTAAGTCAATAAAATTCTTCATTGGGTTATTTAAACTTTTTTTTTTATTGTTACTTAAATTTTTTCCCCAGTGTTCCAAGATTCATTCCCCATTCTCCACACCCAGTGCTCCATGCTTTAGGTGTCCCCAGTACCCACCACCAGGCTCTCCCATCCCTCTACCCACCTCCCTCCAAGTCCCTCAGTTTGTTTCTGTGTCCAAAGTCTCTGTTGTTTCGTTTCCCTCCCTGGATTACACTAGTTCCCATTTACTTTCCTTCTCCCACTGTCCTCCAGGTTACCCCTCATGCACCACAAGTAAGTGAAACCATGTGGGTTATTTAAACTTTTAATTCAATTACAAAGTTTTATATCCAAGATTTTCATGTGATTGTTTTTATTATTTATTTGTGAAATTGTCCATATTTTTGTCTATGTACTTGAAGATATTTCTCATAGTTTTCTATAACTCTGTGTCTGATAACTTCAATATCTGCTTCACCAGTGGTTGTGTTTCTATTGACTACTTTTTCTCTTGGATTTCGGTCATTTGGTGCTGTTTCATGCCATGCCTGTCAATTTTACATTGAATACCTAACATTGCATAAGAAAAAATTACGAGACCCTGGATCCTGTTATCTTCCTTTAAAAAAAGACATAAATTTCTTGCAGGAAGACAGAGTATGGTCAAATTGCCTAGATCCTATTGATGCTGGTCTATTTACTTTTTGACCTTTCTCTATGATATATCCCTTCCAGAGTATTACCAAAAAACCTTGGTCATTTACCATGGTACTTTTCCTTTTTTGGGCCTGAACTCTATATTTTGTTTCCTCTTATGTCTACTTTTAGTTTGGTTCCTCAGAACAACCCTCTATACAAGTGTAGCTTGTGACTCATAAAATTGCTTCAAGGGAAAATTGTACATACTATGTCAGGCTCAGTTCTCTGTGCTTCCCTTTTCTCTGAACTATTGTCCCTTAGATTATGGAATTTTTGGTAACCCCAAATGCTAATATTTGTCTTCTAAGATCAGTGAGACTGCTGCAAGCTCAAGAAATCTGCATTCTGTTAGTTTTCATGTTCCTTGCAAGAATCGGCAAATGTCCTATGAGGGGAAAAAGCCATAATTTTACAATTCCTTCAATGGGTTTTCATTCACTCTTGACCTTGATGTTTCAAGTACTGGTTGCCATTGGTACACTCTGACATCTTCAAACAGGTCTTTATGTGTTTTATATACTCCAGTTTGTCTGCATCTTTCAGTGAGCTTGACTCCTTAAGTCTTGGTTGCCTTGGTTGTGCTTTTATGCTTTCAAACCAATCTCTTATTTTTTTTCTATAGCATTATGTTTTCTTGGTAGAAGGTTGTTGTTGATACCTGCTAGTCCATCCAAGTCAAAAGCAGACTTTGAAGCCTGCATTTTGAGTCTCTTCTAGCTACTTATAGAAGTATAGGTGAATAGCTATTTTCTTTTAGAACATTGGAAATATTATCACACTATTGCTGTTAATAAGTTATCTATAGTCATGTTGTTGGTCATGTAAAGCCAAAATGTCTTTTCTCTGGTGGAATTTAACGTATTCCTTTTATCTTTGATTATTAGTAGTTATCTTATGTGTCTATGTATCATTTTACTTGTATTCATATTCCTGTGATTTATAGTAGTTCCTGAATTTGCAGTTTAATATGTTCTATCTGTTTGGGATATTTTCAGATATTACCTCTTTCACTGTTATTTCTGCCCACTTTTCTGTGTCCTCTCCAAATTTATATTTTATGATTATTATATATCTATGTTATATATCTATGTATTGTTATGTTATATGTATATATGTTATATATTGTATATCATGATTCATATCATATAATCATATATATGTACATATAGGAAGAATTATATGTGTGGTTGTTCCATCATATTCAATATTTTTGTTATGTTACTTCCTGTATTTTCATTTGTAGCAAAATAATTGTGGATACAAGTTCAAATACAAGACATTCAGGAGATATATCACTTTTATCCTGTTGGGTTCCAAGAGATACTTAAGTATATACAGGGTTGGTTGTTGGGGACGGTGTGTGATCTGCCCCTCCCGCCATGCCCAAGCCACCTGAAAACTTTGGCAGAGGTACCTGTGAATGTGAATGAAAGCCCCTCTGGGCTTTCCCCGTCTAGAATCCAAAAAGCCACATACCCTGTGGGTCAGGGCAATATGTCCTTTGTGTGCTTATTCAAGACATATAATTTCATTTAATCCTCCTCCCGGTAATCATATCTCTGTATCTCTTATCTGTATTTCTTGATCCCTGTGCCTCAATGGTCTCAGCTTCTGTGAGTTTAAGCAATCACTCTGTACCCTGCAGTAACAATACTAATTCTGTCTCTAGGGCGGGTACAAAAGCAGTTAAAGATTTAACTGCACCACCCAACTTCCTCACTTGGGAATAATAAAAGATTGAGACCCTTGTCAGTCCAGAGAGACAAAGGAGAGACAAAGGCAGAGGCAGCAAGAGAGCCTGCGAGGAGAGAGCAAGAGAGCTGGCAAACAGCAAGAGAGACAGAAGAAGAGACAGAAGTAAAGCAAGAGGGCCAAAGCCAGAGCTAGAGAGCTAGAGCTAGAAAGCCAATGCTAAAAAGCCAGAGCGTGAGCCTGAGCCTGCTTCATAGGTCTCTCCTGACTGACCTCGGGTCTGTCAGCTTGCATCAGATTTCCGTGTCCGTGTCATTATTTTGCCTGCCAGACATCCCGTGGTTCGGGACCCACATCTCTGCTGAGGCTGGTCCCTGGCGGTAACAGTTGTTTAGTCTATCAGGCATGTAGGGCATATACAGCTTCCAAAGACAAGAGCCAAGATATGTGTGATTGACTGACACAAAGCTACCATTGTCTTGGTTTTTAACCATTTAATATCATTCTACCCATATAGGCCCAAGTCCTAAATGCCAACTAACATGTCTTCCAATCCAAGTAATTCTCACATAGAAACCAAGGCAAATAGAGACACAACATTTATACAGGATCTAGGCTTGATTTTAAGTCTTTATTCATACTCATTTCTTTTTTTTTACTTTAAATTTATTTTATTTTTTCAGTGTTCCAAGATTCATTGCCCATGCCCCACACCCAGTGCTCCATGCAATAGGTGCCCTTGTTAGGACCTGCTTAGCGTAAGGGCAGCCATGACAGGTTCTGTAACCCCCCTGGAGACTTAGGCCTCTACTTATCTATAACCCCCTGGTGGTTTAGGCCTTTACAAGGCCTGTGTCGGGTTTATCAGGACAAACAGGATTTGGGCGATACATCTTGCTTCCATTCTTGGCATTTTATCCTACCTAACCAGGTTATGGGCAGTTGACTTGTGAACTGTGGGAAACTGCAAGAACTGTGGAAAATTACTGTGTGACTCATGCTTGCTGTTTTAAATGCATATGAACCCCTAGACTCTTGCATTCAGGGTCCTTGCTGAAACCCCCTGCGCCGGGTGGATGCTTGGACCCCAGCTAGCTGGAAAAATTAACCTCGCTGTGTGATTTGCATTATCCTGAGTGTCCTTGGTTTCTCTTTGGGGAGGCGGTTGACATCGGACTTTAACACCCTCAGTACCCACCACCAGGCTCTCCCATCACCCCACCCCCTCCCTCCAAGTTTCTTTTGGAGTTTCTGTGCTTCAGGTTGAATTTTTTTTCTAATTTCCAATTATCAATGTCTTTCTTCAGTTGTATCTACTCTGCTGCTAAAACATCTTTTTTAGTAGAGTTGACACACAATGTTTTATTATTTTCAGGTATAGAACATAAGGATTGGGCAAGTACATTATGCTATGGTCACCACACATGTATGTATCTATCATGTGTCCCCATATATCACTATTACAATATCATTGACTATATTTCTTATGCTGTGTCTTTTACTAGCACAACCGATTTATTTCCTAACTGGAAGCCTGCATCTCTAACTCCCCCCTCACTCATTTTGCTCACCTCCCTCCCATGCCCCCATCAACCATTAGTTTGTTTTCTTATTTATATGTACAATTCTACTAAATAAATGGTGCTGGGAAAACTGAACAGCTACATGTAAAATAATGAAACTACACCACCTTTTAACACCATATGCAAAAACAAACTAAAAATGGATTAAAGACCTAAATGTGAGACCTGAAAACATAAAATATCATATAAGAGAACATAGGTAGTCCTTTCTCTAACATTAGTTATAGCAACATTTTCCTAGATGTGTCTCCTAAGGGAAGAGAAACAAAAGCTCCCTCTCAAATGAGTAAATAAATAAATATTTTTTTTAAAAAAGAAATGCGACTGATTTCTGGGTATTAATTTTGCATGCTGGAACTTCACTGAATTCATTTATTACTTCTACTAGTTTTTTAGTGGAGTCTTTAGGATTTTGTATGTATAGTATCAATACATCTATTCTTTGAGTTCTTACTTCGAATTAGTGTATCTCTAAATTCCAGAATTTCCATATGATTCTTAATTTTTAGTTTGTAGTTTTCTACCAATGTTTTAAATTTTCTTTAAATCCTTTAACTATAATAGTCATAATTATTCTATATTTATTTTCTGATAATGCTAATACATAAATCTCCTATTTGTCTATTAGCAGGGCATATTTTTTCTTTAATTTCTCAACTTATTTACTTGTGCATAACTGGTTATATTTTATTTAAAGCCAAAGAATTGTGTACAGAATTAGAGATAAATTTGAGGTTCTACATAATGTTATCTTCCTCCAAATATGACTCAGTTTTTTTTCTGGCAAATAGTTCAATGAAGGAACTAATAGTCCCAGATTTCCTTAATCCATGAAGGTTTGAGTCCCCTCATAAGGGCTTATCTAGTCTAGTTCATCCTTACTCTGGAGTGTAGCCCTTTGAAAACCTTATTGAAACCCTTAGATGTTTTACAGAAATCATCTTCTTTTGTTAATCCTGAACTAAATTTTGTAGTTTTTAATTTTTTTTTTTGAGAGGCAGAGTGAGCACATTCATGAGCAAGGTGCAGAGGGGCTGGGGGACAGAAAGAGAGAATCTCAAGCAGGCTCCATGCTCCGTGTGGAGCCCGATGTGCAGCTTGATCTCACCACCCAGATATCATGACCTCAGCCAAAATCAAGAGAGGCTCAGCTGACTAACTCACACAGGCACCTCTAAAATTTGTAGTATTTATGGAAAAGTTAAGTACACATTCTGTTTTTAATTTTTATTACATTATGTTACTTTATTATTATTATTATTATTATTATTATTATTATTATTTAGCAAGAGAGAGAGCATAAGCAGGGGAGTGGGGCAGAGGGAAAGCAGAGAGACTTGTTAGCAGGCTCCATACCCAGTGCAGAGTCCAGTACAGGGCTCTGTCTCAATCCTAAGATCACGATCTAAATTGAAATCAAGGGTCAGATGCTTAACTGACTGAGCCACCCAGGCACCCCTTATTATATCATTTTATACAAAGTATTATTTAAATATTTTATCCAGATTTTCTTGGTGTCCTCAGTGGATGGATTGATCTGAAAGTGACTAGTCTGCCATTTTCAGAAACAATTCCACAAACGCTAATGAAGTAAATCTGAATAGAAGTTGCAGAACTACAAACAAACTTGGACTTCAAGAAAATTTCAAGGTGAGTAAAAAACAAATTTCACAAGGATTACTTTATTACAGTTTTTTTTAGTCAAATGTTTATATATAAAATATTTCATTATATGAAATTGCTTATATTTGGAAAATTCTGGTTGGTGAATACTATATACATTTTTTTAAATGTTTGCATTGGGCTCTTTTTATATAATTACATTTTTTCAGTGCATGTGTGAGTGAGAAAATCTGCTTATCCATCAGTGATTTATAGAGCATCTCTTATATGAAACATATAATGCAAATTGTCCTATAAGTTGACTATTCTGATAGGACATCTTACTGTTTAGAGCATGAGCCCAAAGGCGAGTAGCCACTGTATACCTATTGGCCAACAACTAAATAAGTTGCTAATTACCTAGGAAGTAGTAAAAAATTACAACTACTAGTATTATAAAATCTAATCATAAAAGTAATGGTAAATATCATAGTTGATCAAAGATTAGGATATTATTTTATTTTCATGTAGTAGTTCTAAGGAAGATGTTCTCTGAGGATTTGACTGATTAATATAGACTCATTGGAATAGTGGTATACCACCTTTTCATATATGCTATTTATAACTCCATTATGAGAATTGAAAGGGTAAATTTAACATATAATAGGTAATTCCCCGTCATAATTTCTTTATTCAACATATATGTATATGTATTAAGTACCAATATAACCCACTTTTTTGTGAGTTGTTTTGGCTACAAACATACGACTCTGTTTTTATGATATTTAAATATATATATAACAGTCATAGAAACAGATTAGATTGTTCATGGAGTTTAGGTGGAGGAGAAAAGAAAGTGAAGCCAGAATTTGTTTGACTATCTGGCAGAAATCATATAGGTCAAGGAACAGAAAGTAATTAGGAATGAGACTGAAGTTGGTTAGGCAGGAATGATGGCAGAAGAGTTGCAATAAAAGAAAATTTGGGTATGTGAGTGGTACTGGAGCTTTAATTTTTAAGAATTGGAATAGACCCTGATAATCATTTTCTGTCCAATACATGGTCACAGGAATGGGTGTCTTACGTGGATTGATTGTAATTTTAAAGAGTCAAGAAAGCCTGAAGCCAGGGATCTGGATTCATGAACAATGCAAATATTGAGGTTCTATAATCCTGAGCTGAATTGTGTGGTAGTAGTAAAGAACAGATGAGGATAACCAAGCAGGTAGCATAAGCCACACAGGGACAGGAGTGCTTACGGGAACATAAATGAGTCATCTTGTACAGGTGGTAATGTTAGCAGTGGACTTTCAGAAAATAGCAATTGATTTCTGTCATATTCGTACCTTAGAATATTTCATTTAAGATCATGTTCAAAAGAGCACAAAAATCAGCGGACTGTAAATTGTACTTTCAACTCTGCCACCAACTACTGTGATAATTAAGGGGACCATATAATTTATAATCAAAATTGGGGAGCTTTGAAGAATGAAAAAGGATGTTGTTTAAAATTACATCAAAACAATAAATGTACGTTCAGACTGGCCAGGACAGAAAGGTGTATATTGTTATCATATGGGCAATTTGTATTGCCTCACCTGTAAAATGTGCATAGTATCCACTTTAATTAGTTGATTGATGGATTGATTTAATTAATTAATTAATTAAATTCCACTGGGCCAAAGTATCAAATCCCTTAGTGAGTGCTTAACAAATTGGAATACTTAGTGTACCGTCTTGGTCCTGCAATTTCACTGAAATCAGAGGTGGCATCTTTTTTTTTTTTTTTGTAGACCCACAATAATTAGTACAGAACCGTATATTCAGTGGGTATACAATAAGTGTAACCTGTTTTATTTTTGTGACTTTATCTGTAGCAGACTGTAGTGTACTCTCATGCCTTGATTATTTTGAAGATAAAACTTACTGTTAGTATGATAAGGAAATAGGAGTGGGAATATTTTGTGAATTAGCAAACATAAGTAGACTGTTAATGAAAACAAGGTTCTGAAAATGACATTTAGGTTTGTATTAGTGCCTTAGGGTCTGGAGTTCACCCAATTCTTTTTCATTCAATCTTGTGAAGGGCTGTTGTGCCCTGTGGGTACCAAAGCTGATTGGTCCCAGACAGATGGAAGTATTTTGGGCATGACTCTGACCCCCATTTTGCCCATTCCTGGTGCTACTTAACCCAAATACAATGAGTCAAGGACAAGCTTAAAGTTTCTCTCTTGGATGATACAGAAATTTGTGCAGGCAAACTTAGGGTTAATACTTGTCAATGTTCTTGTCTGGATACTTGCCATTTCAGTCACCCTGATGACTTAAACACTTTTCTTGAGGCACAGAAGAATAGGCATATTTTTCGTCATCCTCTTGGTAAACATGTAAGAATTAATTTAATGCTTCAATTACTTTACCATCCTCAGTGACTATTTCTCATTCTCTTCTAAAATGGTCTTTCTTCATCCGTGGCTGATCTCTTATCTGAGGCTGCTTCAAAGGCGACTTGACAGCTTACATCGCTTGTTACACTCACCTCAGATTAATTTTGGTTTCTTCTCTGCCATATGGTTCTCCTTATTTGGCTATTTTAAAAGTCTTCTATTACTTTTTTGATAATGAATATAAGATTTTCAAACTTATATTGGTTGTCTTCCTTATATCAAAATATTTTATGATCACAAAGAATCACAGACTTTAAAATTTAACTTTTAAATGTACTTCTGTAACATTTCTGATATACCTTTACACTGAATGCTTTGCATTACTTGGGGATGTTCATCAAAATCTGCTTCTTCATCTATCCCATTCCATCTTTAGGCTGGTATGGCTGTAAATAGTTTTTTCTTATTTTAAACTAAAATCTGTAATGTTACTTATCGATCCTCATAACTTCCTCGGGCTATACAGAAGAAAACAACAGCAGTTTTTAAGTATACTCAGAAGAATTTATCATGCTTTCTCCAAAGCCTTCTCTAGCATAAATGTACTGAAATCCTCTAGCATTTCTTTCTAAAATATGGTTTCAACTTCTCCCCGGGGTGACCAACTTGTTTTGGTTTGATTTTTTGGTTTTAGTACTAAAAGTCTCACATCCTGGGAACTCCCTTGATCCCCAACAAACGGGCGATAGGTCACTTTAGTTTTCTCACTATTTTGGCGACTCCGCTCTGAACATACTCTAGTGTACTGCTATTCTTTTCAAATGCAATACCCAGAAGCAAACACAATACAACTCACCATGGAACAAAATTCAGTATTATCTCAGACATTTACCCAATGGATTGCCAAAAGAATCTTATTATTTTTTAGTACAAGTCCAACAGTACCTGCTGATTGTAAATTATTTTTCTTAAGTATAACAGAGTATGAGATAGGTACTAAAATCTATCGAGGTAGAATGCCCGGGTGGCTCAATCAGTTAAGTATCTGACTCTTGATTCCAGCTCATGTCATGATCTCAGTGTCATGAGATTGAGCCCTACACTGGGCTCTATGCTGGGCATGGATCTTGCTTAAGACTCTCTCTCTCTCCCCGTCTTCCTCTACCCCTTCCCCTGCTCACCCTCTCTTTCTAAAAAATAAATAAATAAAATTAAAATTAAATTAAGTCTATCTAAGCAGCAGAATTTATATTGGTTGCAGCCATTTTTTATTAAAGAATAATTGACATACACTACTAAATTAGTTTCAGGTGTACAACATAGTGATATGATATTTATATGCATTACGAAATGGCTACCACAGTAAGTGTAGTTACCATCTGTCACCATACAAAGTTGTTACAGTATTATTGACTATATTCCCTAAGCTTTAGTGTACATTCCTGAGTCATTTTTACTAAGCTTCCTATGTCTCTATATCTTCACATACCCTTACAGTACTGGGAAAAATCATACTAAGGGATTTACCAAAACACTGGCTATTTTTTGGTGGATATTTGGTGCTGCTAGCTAGGGTTACTTTGACTGAACTTCCTAATTTGCATCTTCTGGATCAAGGTTAGCCTTTTCTTTAATGAGTTCTTTTCAGCACTGTATGTAGCATATCTAGAGAAAACTATATTTCCGTGGAAACCACGGAAATTAGTATTTTAGGAAATACTAAAAGGAAAGTTCAGATCTTATATCAGATTCTCATTAAGCCTATAGTCATTTGAACTGAGCTTTGGCCAGATTGAAAAAACCTTTTTTAAAAAATATTTTATTTATTTATTTGTCAGAGAAAGACACAGCGAGAGAGGGAACACAAGCAGGAGAGTGGGAGAGGGGGAAGCAGGCTTTCCACCCAGCAGACGCTTAAGGACTGAGCCACCCAGGTGCCTCCAGATTGAACCTTTATAAATTGTGCATTTGTGTTGTTGTCATGAAACCAAGAGAAATACCTAGATGCAAACGTGGTATCATTGAAAATTTAAAGTTTCTGGATTATGTACTAATTTTGGATTCACTGCCACCTTATTATTGAATTGGAAATTAAAATTAAAAACCATTTATCATCTTTACTCGCATGTGCATAGAAGCATTATTTATAATGGCTAAGTTGTGGAAACTACCTAAAGTGTCCTTTGACAGATCAACATATAAAGAAACTGAGCCTGGAGAGCATTATGGTAAGTGACATAAGCCAAAAAAAGACCAATACTTCATGGTACCACTTGTATGTAGAATCTTTTTAAAAAAGAAAAAAAAAACAGTCAAGCTCATATATTTAAAAAAAAAGAGCAGAAAAGTTGTTGTCAGGGGCTTGGGGTGTAGAAAATAGGGAGGTTGGTAAAAGGGCATAAACTTTCAGTTTTGATTTGAATAAGATCTAAGGATCTAATGTATAACATGGTGACTGTAATTGACAGTATTAATTATATAATTAAAATTTACTGAGAGAATAGAACTCAAATATTCCTAAGTTAAAAAAGTAAAAAAGTGGGTAAACATAGAAGCTGATGGATGGTAATGTGTTAATGAGCTCAGTGGGCAAGAATCCTTTCACAGTGCATACATAGATCAAATCATTGCATGCCCGCTTTAAAAATCTCAAAATTTTAGCAGTGCCTGGGTGTCTCAGTTGTGTCTGACTTTTGATTTTGGCTCCAGTTGTGATTTCAGGGTCGTGAGATCAAGCCCTGTATTAGGCTCTGTGCTCAGTGGGAGTCTGCTTGAAATTCTCTCTCCCTCTCCCTCTGCCCCTTCTCCTACTCACTCACTCACTCTCTCTCTCTAAAATAAATCCTAAAAAAACAAAACTCACAATTTGTCAGTTTCACTTCAATAAAGGTGGAAAAAATTAAGAATCTCTGTATATGAAGGTCTAAAGCAAAGCTCGCAAACTGGCAACCTATGGGTCAGATCCAGCTTGTACTTGTGGACATGTGTGTGTATGTGTGTGTAGGTGTGCGTGCAGACGCACACGTGCATGTGTGTGTGTGAGAGAAGCCAGTTAGTAATGGTCTTCTTGCATTTTGTTTGTTTTATTTTTCATTGAATTCATTTCCAATAATTAAAAAGCTAGAGATTTCACATAAGCTGGATTTTTGGGTTCTTTAAAACAAATGGAACATTTGGCAACACCACCCATATTTATGATAATGGTTTTCTGGAATTTGAAGAGTAGCGGCTTTTTTATATGGTGCTTTACAACTCATCACAATCCCTAGCACATCCAATTGTTTTCCAACCCCACTGGTTTCATTAATTATACTACCTTCCTGACCTCCAAATGCACTGGATACTGAAAATCCATCTAAGTCCTCATCTTTTTGAATTGTTACTCTTTTTTCCATATGTTCGATTTCAAGAACAATGTGGGTTTTTGGTTTTTTTTAGCCATTCTTAGCAAAAAAAAAAGAAAGGCATAGCAATTTCTTTTCTTGGAGACGTCTATCATCCTACTGGAATGAAGTGTGTTAACACATTTGAGGCAATTATATAACAAGTGTTTTAGATTGAATGAATGCCTCAGATTTTCATGTTTCCCTGTGTCTCTATCATCTGGCAGTGCCTTCTTGTATTCACTCTCAATATGGCCGTGAAACCTGTTTTGGTCAATGAAACATTAGAAAATTTGACACAATCAGTGGTTTGAAAAAGTACATGGCATTTTCACTTCTCTTTTTTAATTGGCCTTCACCATGATAAAATTCCCAGGCCAGCCTACCAGATAAGGAAATACACATGGCCCAGTTATGGCTATTACCCTGGTTGACAACCAGCCAACTTCAAACCTGTGAGTGAGCTCAACTAAGGCCAAAAGAATGACCCAGAAAAGTCCATTCTAAATAATTAACTCATAGACGTATATGCCAAATAAATGCTTAGTCACTTAAATCTCTGAGTTAGAGTTGTTTTGTTATGTGGCATTACTATCAAGGTAAGTAAAAAATACAGAAATTTATTCTTAGAAATGAAATATAATAAAAATCTAAAACATGTCGTTGGCTTTATGAAAGGCAGCAGGGAGAGATTAGAAAAACAGTGTTGAAAGAGAGGAGGAAAATAGGAAAAAAACTAAAGAGAGTCTGGAAAAAGAGTGAGGAATATGCTCTAACAGCCTGGATAAGTGGCAAACTATGTTATCTAGTGGTGAAGCATTTGGTAAAATACAGTAGCTTAGAATACAGAGAAATATACCAAATTAATATTTATACTTTGGTAAAGGTATTTCTAGGCAGAATGTTGAAAATACCACCTGGCTCTTACTAGCTGCATATGACAAGGTACAAATAGAAAAAGGTGCATCAAAGAAAGAACTGAATGGTTTTTGAGTAAAATCTGGAAAATACCAGAACTCAAAGTATTGGAAAATATTTGTTTTCTCATCTCTACCCTCTTGGGCTAGTAAAAGATCAAATCCAAGGACCTGCCAGAAACACGTGGTCTTAGTACTAAAGACCAAAAGAGGTTTGTCAGACTCTGTTAAGACTTTTGAGTGAATTAAGGTGTTGATATGTCGACCCTCTCAAGTAGACAAAAGTATTTCTAAGAGCAAAAAAAAAATTCTAGAAGAAATTCTAAGAGGATTGTTTTGCAACACCCTGAGAAGCCCAAAGAAACAATGATAAAAAATCTAGAGAAAGGGAGACTTACTTCAAAAGGAATTACGGTTGTGGCTCTTGCCAATGGTGTGGACTTAAACTGTATTTTTATGAAGCTCAAAAAGTTTTAAGGGAGTTGTATGGGCAAAGATGCTAGCATCCTGGATTAAAAGAGAATGAAATTATATAAAACTCAGAAAAGCACTGGACCTTCACTCTTTAAGAGCAAGAAGGAGGCTAAAAAGGTTCTCAGAAAATATTTTTAAATGCCTATTCAAAAGTGACCAAGTGTAATGGAAAAAGAATAATATTTGGAATAAAGTTAAAACTATGGAGAACAAAGGACTGATGTACCACTCTTAGGAAACAAAAAGATATAATCAAGAAACATTCCCTACCCCTGTGTTATAGGGTCCTGGCCTCATCTGTCCAGTGGAAATTATTATACATGTGTACCCGGACTAGGTGTTTCCCATAGTATTCCCTTTCTGAAAGAGAGTAGTTTTGTAATTATCCAGACCCTCTGTCATCACTGAATGTTGGGTATGTGAGTGGCCAATAAATTGTTATTTTAGTTCATTGGATTTGAATCCTCATCTGAGGAGCCATATTAGTACTTGATGTTAAATCACGAGATAATGGATTCTGGACCCAATGGTGTGGCTAAATGAGACTTTTTTTTAAAAAAAAAGATTTTATTTATTTATTTGACAGAGAGAGATCACAAGTAGGCAGAGAGGCAGGCAGAGAGAGAGAGGAGAAAGCAGGCTCCCTGCCGAACAGAGAGCCTGATGCCGGCCTCGATCCCCGGACCCTGAGATCATGACCTGAGCCGAAGACAGAGGCTTTAACCCACTGAACCACCCAGGCGCCCTAAATGAGACTTTTGAGAACTTTTGAGGGAAGCATATTGTGTGTGTAAGAAGGCTGTGAATAATCGTGACAGAAAGCAGAATATGATATGTAGATTGCATTAGTGGCCATATGTATCAAACTTTTCCATATCATTGTTCTTTGTAGACTGAGCTTGGCCTCATGACTTACTTTGGCTAGGCCAGTTGGAGAGTGGAAAACTTAATGCAAGCAAAGGCTTTAAAAAGTGCTTGCCTATTTTTTCCTCTTCTCTTGCTACTCTCCCTTAAATGTGAGAACACGCGCAGTGTAAATTGCTGCTGCATGTGGCCTTGGCACTCCTATCACCCAACTATCAACCACCAACCACTAGACATACTAATAAACCCATTTAAGACCTGAAGAATCATCCATCTGAATTCAGCTTAAATTGCCAAACCATAGCCTTCTGACCTAAATAAAGGCTTATTATCTTAAAGTCCCTGACTTTTGGTTTGTTACACACCATTATCACAGCAATAAATAAATGATACAAACCAGTTATTGTATAATCAAGGGCGAGATGGAGGGAATAATCTGAGGGTTTTGGCATTTGGTGCCCATAGATAGTGAAGAAGCCTCCTTTTTCTGAGCTTCTACATCTTATATCAGCATATTTCATTAATCCAGCTATTGGCAAATAAAGCAAACTATGGCTTGAGTTTTATTACAATGATTAATGATTGATTCAGCTCATTTGGCAAAAATTAAATTTGACACACCCAAAGCTAACCAAAGACAGGATTTCATTGTTCTGCCTTTCTTCTTGTACTTTTGAAAGGGTTTTACAAAGTAAAAATTATTTATGACAAAAGGTGCTTCAGAAAAGGAAATGGATGGGGTAAAGGACATCAGCACTAAAATGCCTCCAATGGCTAAACCACCAAAGTAGGTATTAAGACTCTGGAATATAGGGACTTAGGTTCTAGCTGTATAATACCTTTCTGAGCTTTTGTTTTCCCAACTATTAAATGGCAATGGTACGATATAACTTGAAGGGCTGTCCTAAAAATAAGAAGTGATATGTGTAAATTACTTGGCATATAGCAGATGAAAATCAATTATTAATATCTCCCCAGAATTCTATAACTTTGCATCATTTTCTCTTGAAACCCCAAAAGCAAAAGTTGTCTGTAGACAAAACACAGCATATACAAAATGTCAGAAAAAAACTACTTACCTCACTGTGCAGAACTCAGCTTACTTACTTTAAGGGTCCATCACATTTCTATATGTTTCAGGGGTTAGGTTCCATTCCTGGACGGGACTCAAATGCACTGGGATGGTAGAAAGAGCAGATATTTTGAGTCCAAATCCCATTTTAGCCATCTTGTTAACTGGGTTACCATGGGCAAATTACCTTACCTCTCTGAGCCTTGGTGTCTACGTTTATATAGGCTTCTATGAATATCAATTGAAGTGATCAATGTAAAGTACTAGCAAGAAGTAGGAAGCAATACATGATAGCTAACAATGATAATAATTGCTCTTTGTCATCTTACAATAATATCACAGTAATATAGTTTGAGTGATATTTTCAGCTTTGTTGTTATATTAGCTGTGGCCCAGCCTGCAATCTTTTATGGCTTTCTGAGAATTGGAGCTCCTACTGGGGAATTTTCAAGCTTTCAGAAATCTTTCTACCTTCTGAATGCTAGTTCCTATGAATGTTTCCAAAGGTAAAATGGCATTTCAGGAGCAATGATAAGTGTATTTCCAGAATAGAATACACACCAGGCAGTTTCCTAGGACAGAACAATATCCTGGTGAGAGCAGCTGGGCCACAGAGGAGAACAAATGGTCAAATGCAATTCCTGAGGATGTTCTATAAGGCTGAGGGCAATAGCAACCTCATGAGCTTTGTTCTTTGATACTGTTTTAGTTTCCTAAAGTGCTTGGCCCTTTTCTCCTGAATGTAGAAGCTTTGCACTTAAAAGTGAGGACAATTCCCTGCCAAAATTGTTAGTAATACTTTATGATCATTTATCCTCAGTGACCACTTCCACTGTTTGGAAATAGTTGGCAGAAATTTTGAAGATATCCCAGAGAGGAGAAATACTCTCCCACATGAATTCCTCTGTGCTTTTAAAAATTTATTAAATAATTTATTTTTTGTGAATTCCTTGTGCTTTCTTTTCCTATTAGCTTTATATCTCCACATTGCTCAGCAGAAGGATATTCATTACAAAGATGGTTGTCATCTATTATCAGCCTATATGAATCCTTCAAGTCATCTGACTAGAGCCTTTCTACTCCTTATTGGTTTTGGCGAGTAACCAGAAATTGAGAAAAATATTTTACTTTCACTTGGCTCTACCCTGGAACTGGGTGCACAGCAAAAAACTGAAGAGAAGAATTGCTGAGTTGGGAACCTGAAATGGCTCTTCCTACATGCATGTGGCAGTAGCATGGGAGCTTTGCTTCAGGTGTTGATCTTCACTCCCCAAATCATAACATAGGTCTCTAAAACACACCATGCATGTGGTTTTTTCTGTTTTGTTTTGTCACCACCCCTCCCAGCTGAGAGCAAGACACATATGAATGCATATTCATAACATATGTATTATTCAAAATATATTTTCCTCTTATGTGAAAAAGGAGTTTCGTGTCTATCTTGTCCTCTAAAACCATAATATCTTCAATTTGTGCACACTATTATATAATGGCCATAAGTAAATGCATTTGGTATGTTGTAGGCACTATATGAGAAACTTTGGTATCTCATTTAATTCTCTAAACATGTCAATTAGATGTTGTTATCCTGGATACTCAAAGAAGTCAGGTGACAGAAAAAAAGGCTGTAACCTATCCTTTTCGGATTCTAGACCAATGGCTAGATCCTAAAATCTCATCTTGCATAGCTATGAACTAGTCCTCCTGTGAAACTAAAGAGCCTACATAAACCTTCCTTCAAGTCACTTGCAATGCTTCAGGCAGAGGTGAATTCAGTAAATCTTTTACTTATTAACACCTTTCTTGGTATTGCTGCTGTGTAATGAAAAGCTGTCTCAAGTGACTCCTCAGTGGTAATAGAATTTTCCAGGATATGAGAAGGTTGAGAATATGATGAGTTTCTACCATTCTAGTTTTACCCCAGGACAACAGCAATGCTTGTTCCAAACTAATTGAGTGTACAACTCTAAAGTGTACAGTTCTGACCACAATTGTGCAGATACAGAGCATAGAATGTGTATGGTGAGTGGTGGTAAATGAGGCTGAACATGTAGGCAGGTGGTCTTCACCTTTCTTTGCTGTGCTGAAGACTTTGAACATTGTCCCATAGATAATAAGAGGCCATTGAACAATTATAAGTAGAGCAGTCATTTGGTCAGATATATGTGCTAAAAGATACTGCCTCTGAAGACAATGACAAATTCGCATTTTTTTAAAGATTAATTATTTATTTGACACAGAGAGAGCACAAGTAGGTAGAGTGGCAGGCAGAGGCAATCTGCTGATCAGGGAGCCAGACATGGGGCTCTATCCCAGGACCCTGGGATCATGACCCGAGCTGAAGGCAGCCACTTAACCGACTGAGCCACCTAGGCGCCCCACCGGATATAGATTTAAAATGGAAGTTCTTATGGCCATATAATTGATAAGAGGGCTGTTGTAATAGTCAGGGAGAGAAGTAAATAGGGGGAAGTGAAGGTGGAATGTATGGGGCCAAAAACTCAGGTTTTTATGATGTTGAAATGACTAGAGTTAGTGATCAACTGGCTATATGTGATAAAGAAAAGAAAGGAGTGTAAGACAAACATTACATTCTCATGTGGATACCTGAGTGTGTGGTGGTGCATTTATCATGGTCACAAATATAAGAGAAACAGATTTAGCCTGGCTGGAGATGGAGGAAATGACTATAAATTTAGTTTTACACATATTGAGATTGAGTCATGTATGTGACATAGTGAAAATGTCATTAGACAGTAGGGTGCAAAAATCTAGTTTGGGGAAGTGGGCTGGATTAGAAATGAAGCACTTCAGTGCACAGGTGGTAACAGAATTCTTAACAGTGCATGAGATGGTTGAGGGGTGAGAGTGGGGAGGGAGAAGGGCAGGGGGAAGCCAAGGAGAGAACTCTGGGGTTGGGCGGTGGTTAAAGTGTGAGTATTGTTGTTAGTCAATGGGCATTTCCACAAGCGATCAGCACGCTAACACAATAATAGGTATAATAAGGGTGGAGGAGAAATAATAAAGTAATAAAAGATAGAGTTGTGATCATGAACTGTCTTGGTATATACTTTTATGTTAGATACTCTGTGTCCTGTAAGAAAAGTGTTATCATGGAAGCCAAGAGAGCAACAATATTAAAAAGGACTGGTGAGCACTATGCAGTGTCAAAGAGAGATGAGGTTGGAAAAGCATCATTGGAATACACCTTGGATGTCTGGGGGGAAGCTTGATTCTAATTACTTTAGGAAGGTGCGGGGACTGTTCAGTAAGAGGTTAAAGCTATAGCAGAATTGGTTTAGTGCTTAACAGTTGTTCCAGAGATTACAGTGAAAAGACCTGGGAGTCAAGTAGGCAGTGAGAAAATACAGAGTAGTACGAGGAAAACGTATGAGAGTAGAAAGTTGGGTGAAGGTGGCGCCTGGGTGGCTCAGTTGGTTAAGCAACTGCCTTTGGCTCAGGTCATGATCCTGGAGACCCAGGATCGAGCCCCACATTGGGCTCCCTGCTCGGCGGGAAGCCTGCTTCTCCCTCTCACTCCACCTGCTTGCGTTCCCTCTCTAGCTGTGTTTCTCTCTGTCAAATAAATAAAATCTTTTAAAAAAAGATTAAAAAAAGAAAAAAAAGAAAGTTGGGTGAAATTCCATTTTCCCCAATATGATGCTATTCTTATATTTGGTGTATAAACTGATGTCTCTTGTAAGATTAAGGGCAGAGTAAAATTTGGGCCCTTTTGAGACAGCTGATCCAGCTTTAAGGCATAGTATGAAGCAGAGGAACAGATTTTCTTTGTGATGTTAACCCACGTTAAGCTTGAGTTTCTCTCTCTCTCTCTCTCTCTCTCTCTCTCTCTCTCTCTCTCTCTCCCTCCCTCCCTCCCTCCCTCCCTCTTTTTTTTTTCCACCCAGGGTTCCGTAAATGTGATAGCTAGCCCTAAGTATTTGTTGTAAGACAGTGAACATCATTACTTGAGCCCATATTATGTGGATCTCAAAATTAGCTAAGGTAAAGGGGTAGAGAGCTTTAAAAAAGAAAGTGTGGAAGCTATAGGTATATTATGGAATACACTGGTATGTGCATCAAGGGTATAATATGTCCATATGCGCAGAATATATATAAGTATGAATTGAAGAAAGTTTGAGGCTGGGATAGAAATTTGGCATTAGATAATTCAAGGTGTCCTAGTTTAGAATAAAAAAGGAAGAATTCAAGAAAAAATGATTCAAGAGAAGGAGGATTTTGACATAGAAGAAATAGAGGCAAAAGAAAGCTTACTGAAATAGACCTAGAAAGACTGACTTAGTGAGTCAACTCAACTTAGTTTGAATGAAGAAATTCACCTAGCGCTATGTTTTTTTAAATTTAGGCATATTCAATGGTTAGAGGGCTTTTACTACACATGAGACTGCCACTTTTAGGTAAGTATAAAAATAATTACACTTTATTTAAAGTAACAAAGAATATAATATTTTACATTAATTTATTGTTTGCAAACTTTCACAGGTGCATCTATAGCTTGTTCAGTTATAGCCCGACCAATAGGTTATATTTTATATTGAGTCATCTTTTCTTAGACTTTATTTATATGAAGTTTGAAAATACTTTTCTTTCCTTCAGTCTTATGAAATATAATTATGTGTCATGACTCCATCAAATATTGGTAGATATTTGTATCAAAGTTGGATCCCAAAAAGATTAAGAAGATATCTCAATTTAAGAATGCTTTCAGCGCTTTGTCAGTAGCTAAATTGATGAACATATCATATGTAAAGGTTGGATGATTGCATGTTCACACTGCCTGATAGATATAAATGGATTGCTAATCTACTCTCTGGTTTCTTTCAATTCTAGAAAATGTCTCTTAATCTTTTGCAATATTTGGGTATGGTTTTTAAATATACCTAAGGAAGTGTCATTGATTTCTTTCTCTGATGAATAAGGAATATTATAAAGTATTTCAAAAGAGTCAAACTCTTGGTAATCAAGCTCTTCGTATCAGAGTTGAGTCTTTTTATACAATTCTGCTATTTTATTTTCAACATCTAAATAAGCAAGCTATCTTTGAAATGATGGGTCATATATGGGAAATACATGATAATGGATCACGGCTGAGGTATGCCAATTGAGCAAGTTGCTTAAAATCATAAAAATTTATCTTCAACCCACCCCATCATTTTAGTCTGTTTTCTTAAAATCATCATAAATGCAGGGGTGCCTGGTGGCTCAGTCCGTTAAGCCCTGACTCTTGGTTTCAGCTCAGATCATGATCTCAGGGTCCTTGAGATGGAGCCCTGTGTTGGGCTCTGTACTCTGTATGGAGTCTGCTTGTCTGTCTCTCTTTGTTCCTCCTCCTGCTCTTGACTCTCATTCTCTCTCTCATAAGTAAATAAAATCTTTAAAAAAATCATCATACATGCTAAGTCATATATAGTCCCAGATATAGAATCTCACTTTATATATATAGAGATATATATACATTTACAACTGTTCTGTGCAGCAGTATTTATTATTTTTATCATTATCTATACCATCACTTTCATGTTTTGAGGTACAAATTTTGCATCACTGATCCACTTTTGGCATTTGGGGATTTAACAAAATAATAAGAATTCAAAAGGGAAGTATAATAAAGGTAAATAGTAATAAATTATTTGAATATATATTATTATATATGAACTAAATCATGTTAAATAAATGTCAATCAAAAAATTTATGTACATATAATTTTAAAACATCTCTAACCTTTAAGAATGCAAGAATTTCTAAGACTGTAATAAGATTTCTGTGAAAATCACATGTTTCTTACATTTTACATTTGTAAAAATGTGTATCCACAAAACAATACATAGATACTAATTAATTTACTCATTCATTATTGTACTCAATATTATGGTAGTAAGAAAGGCAGTGAAGGCAAGAAAACATGACAGTTATTGACCCTAAGTGCACACTGTCCTGTGAGTAAGATATATACTTTCATACGAAATGAATCACATTCAGCAGTTGAATCTTTTTGTCATCTCCCTTTACCATCTTTGCAAACATGGTGAATTCGAATTAGATCATTTGTTCTGAGAGGAATAAAACTAGTGATATGAGCATCCACATGTGAAAACATAATTCCCTCTTTCCCTTTCCATACCTTTCAGTGGGGACAACAAAGCATTGTGGTACAGTGGGAAGAATACTAAACTAGAAATCGCTCTCTGGATTTCAGGCCTGACCACTTAGTGACTATGCAATTCAGAAGTCCCTTCACCTTTTGGGGATAATTGTCCTTAGATGCACTATCTAGAATGGTGCATTATCTAGAATGTACTATCTAGAATTCCCAAATGCTTACTCTATCTAGAATTCTGTGATTCATAGATTCTTTTGTCTATTCCATGTGGATGTTCTTTGTGAAAATCTCCTCCTAGCGTAACTTTTTTTTGTAATGAGAATTTTCTTGGGAAAAAGTATTCTCTTGTTTCTCCTGGTGTGTAAACAGAAACTGATTTCCATCCTTTGAACTAGGTGATGTAAAATTATAACTTCTCCCTTCGTTTGTTTCAGGAGGTAGTTATTCCTCTTTATTAAACAATCTCATTACTTAATTGTCAGCTGTGGAAGCCTCTCCGTTCCCCAGCCTCTCATTTTGTTTGACATATGTCAGCTTGTTTTTCTTCTATAAGATACACGACAGATAATGAGAATTATTCCTAATTCCTGAAATTTGTGATCTAAATGCTTTCTCACTCATTTCATCAGAGAATTTACCTAATTTGTAATGAGTCCTGTGTTGAGGCTAGAAACAATGTCAATGAATTCAAATGAAACAATCAGGAAATGACAGCTTAACAGATGTCCACTAATAAACATGCATAATGGGCCAGACCCCAAATCCGCACCTTGTTCTGGGGTACCACCAAGGTGCCATTGGTTCAATACTTGGCCTGTCCTGAGATTCACCAAATCCTCATTTCCAGAAGTTTAATTCAAGAAGGAGTTCCCTGGGATGAAAATTGAAGAAAGAAATGCCCAGGTGTATTCCATAATTCAGCTCATCAACATGTAGAAATGGTTGAACATTACCTTACCTCACTGCCTCTTCCTCCCCTGACACACCCAGAATTAGATGAAAAGGAACAGGTAGGAAAGTACCAGCTGTTTCTTAAAAGGAAACATAACTAGATCAGGGGACAAAGGTAGAATCTAACTTCTCATAAAATTGACAAACAAAAGGTTATAAGGGGAAAAAAGATGTCTATCATTTGTATTTTTCAGCATAATAATTCTTTAGAGACATGGAGCATATTTAGAAACTGAATCTCAAGGAACATGAAGGGACCTGCATAACGTCCATAATATGAAAGTTACAAAGTTAAGTTTATAATTCAAGTCCTCTGAATTCCAGTCCAGGGCTTTTCATTAGACCTCACACATGTGTTGATGTTTTCTTTTTGCTAAAGCCTGGGAAACTCTTCCTATGATGACAACGCACTACTGCTATCATCTGCTCTTTTAAAATTGTGTTAACAAGGACCTACGAGCCACCACAGCTTTCCTAGAGCCCAGGTAAACTAAGCTGCTCAATGATATATTTTAAGCACGTGGAAGAATCCAGTATCCAAAGACATGATTTGTATAAGAAGGGAAGACTTTATCTGGCCTCCATCTTCAATGAGACAGGAAAGTTATTTGAACAAACCCTAGCATCATGCTTAAGAATTTAGACTTCACTGTTACTAAGATTGGGATTAGAATTCTAATTCTGTCACATGTTGTGAAACTTTGGGTGGATTACTTCGCTTCTCTGAAGATCAATTTCTTCCTCTGTAAAAGAGGGATGAATAATGTATCCTTCAGAGAGTTATTTATGAGGACTTAGCAAATAGGATAATGAGTGTTAAGCATTTAGCATAGAGTGTCTGGCATACAGGATTGTTATCTATTTTCTATGTATCTATTATTATCTAATATTATTATCAGTATCCTTCATCAAGTCTGGTAAAATAACACGCATGCATGTGTGTGTGTGTAAGACTTGTTTCTTTTTTATATCCCTTGTTAGAAGGTAGAATTCATAAGAACAGGAATTGTATTTATATTGTTCATTTTTATATGTACAACACCTAGATCAGTGCTTTCTGGTGGAGTAGGCAATCGGCACATAATTGTTTAATAGGTAAGTGTGTCCAATGGCTCCCATCATATAGAGATCCACTGGGCTAGAAAACGAGTTAACATAAAGGGAATTAATTTTTTTCAAACCTGTTTTTTGACTATGGGTATATCATAATATTGCTACTCTTCTCTAATATTTAACACCCACCATTCTATAGGAACCATCTTCTTTAGTGATAGAAAGAGATTAATCCTGCCCTGCCATGTTTTCAGATTCATTCCCTTCTTGACTGATTCATTCTCATGAAATGTACTCCTTTACTATATGTTGAAATAATTTGTAAATTGAATTGAACAAGACCATCAGGCTTGGTTATAATGGGTAGCAGCTATTTACCTTTTTATTCAGTCATATTATTATTGATGATGATGATGGTGATGGTAATGATGAATGGCCTGCCTTCAAAGATTGCAATCAATGGGGGCACCTGGGTGGCTCAGTTGGTTAAGTGTCTGCCTTCAGATCAGGTCATGATCCCAGGATCCTGGGATTGGGCTCCCTGCTCAGTGGGGGGCCTGCTTCTCCCTCTCTCTGTCAAATAAATAAATAAAATCTTTTTTAAAAAGATTGTAATCAAAGGATTAATGGAAAAATAGAA
Organism: Spilogale gracilis; assembly: GCA_004023965.1. Lineage (NCBI taxonomy): Eukaryota > Metazoa > Chordata > Mammalia > Carnivora > Mephitidae > Spilogale > Spilogale gracilis. The sequence goes on from PITA01000292.1 coordinate 176,549, forward strand.
TATATTCATATCAAATATCTGTATTTTTGCTGTCAGTCTAGACAAAGAAAATCTGCCTGATGCCTAGCCACTTTCTTTCATCACCTTCCTAGCTCTCACCACATAGACACACACACACACACACACACACACACACACACACACACACACACACACTTCTCTCCTTCCTCCACAATCTTCCCTGCTCTGTTAGGTTCCCATGCCTTTGGAATGAGAATGACCAAAGAATATATGAAGGCATGGATCCTAAGGAAGAATTGTGCTAGATCATGGAGTTTAGACAGAATAATAGACTGCACAGGGGAAGCCTGTTACCTAAATCTGTTTCCCACTGTTAAGCATATGGAAGTTGTTTCCTTGCTGATGTTTTTTTCATGGTTATTCATATTCTATTTCAATAGGTCTCATTTCACGATGGCCCTACATTGGCTACTTTAAAAAAAATCCTATGTAATACTAGCTTCATCTTTTTTTTTAAGCTGAACTCAAGAATCAGAAAGCCAGGTATGTCCACTCCACTATAGGAAATGTACATAATCTAAAAGTATTAAGCAGTTAAGTCTACTACCTACCCACTAATCAAATAATACATGGTGTGAGTATTAGCTCTTATTTTGGATTGCTCATGGCTCCACCCAAAGTTTTTGAATATGCAAGCACTGTTAAATAATAGTCATTCCCCTAGTCTATACTAACGTATCATAGTAAGACCAATGTTTACCTACCCCACCCCAACACCTTAAAACAACCATACTATAATGGTGAGAAGTTGTATGATAGACCTAGGTGGACCTGATATGAAGCAACCTGAGTTCTAGCCCTATTTCCATTACTAACCTGTGTCACCTTAGACCAGTTATTTCCTCCCTAGATATAGATTACATAATTTGTAAATGGGGATGGGTAATGCCTTTTCATGCTGTTTATTTATTTGTTTATTTATTCATTTATTTTAGAGAGAGAAAGAGAGGACATGTGCACACCCCCACATAAGTGTTCAAGCAGGGGGAAGGGGCAGCGGGAGAGGGAGAATCTGAAGCAGACTTCCCGCTCAGCACTGAGCTGATGGCAGGACTTTATCTTAACGACCCCAAGATCGCAACATGAGCCAAAATCAAGAGTCAGCCACCCAACTGACCGAGCCACCCAGACACCCCGCAATTCATTTTTAATTGTTTATGATTCTCTGAGATTATTTGATAACTTAGAAAGGAGAGAAAGTTAGTTTTCTTTTGCCTAATTCTATTCTGCAGCAAACCTTTTACAAAGCTCATGGAGTAGTTCAGTTTGAATACTTACAATATAATAGCTTGCAAAGATCTTGTTGTCCCTCAGTTTGAAACATCTCAACTTTTTAAGCAATGCTTTACTAATTTGACAATTAATTCAGTATCTTTAAATTTTTAGTAAATGTGTGCAAAATTATTATATATTATAATCTTATTGATTAAAGTAAATCCAGCACATATACACATTAAGACCTTCGAATATGTTTATGCTGTTGAATATTTTAAAAGGTAATGGAAGAATTAGCATGACACTTGCATTTCATTTCAAATAACTTTTTTTAATGCAACAAGTGACATTAATACAGTTAGGAAAACAGAGGAGGCTTAAAATGTTTTCCTTGATCCAGAAGGAGGCATTGTCAGATTATCGGTATTAAAGACACGTATGTGCTTAGACCAGTTCTCTTCTTAAAAGCAGAATGTAAGGGGGCGCCTGGGTGGCTCAGTTGGTTAAGCAACTGCCTTCCACTCAAGTCATGATCTCAGAGACCCGGGATGGAGCCCAGCATCGGGCTCCCTGCTGAGCGGGAAGCTTGCTTCTCTCTCTCTCACTCCCCCTGCCTGTGTTCCCTCTCTTGCTGTGTTTCTCTCAAATAAATAAATAAAATCCTAAAAAAAAGCAGAACATAAAAGAGAAGAGACTCTTTCCTTCACACACACCCATCTGAATTTGACAAATACGCAAGAAACTGCTACAAAAGAATTCTTGAGAAACCAGGACATGGGTACAGAAACCCACCTACCTTTTTCTCTGCTTGTCTATTATTTAAAACTGCTTCAGGCTATTTCCTCCAATCTAGCAAGCAGGAACTGGATACAGTCCTCAGATGGCTATCACCCACTGGACAAAGGCTTTGAGGTAAACAGAGCCCTGGGAGGCACAATGTCATTTATTTAACCTAAGACCTTGAAGATGGCTGGCTAGAGCTAGTTTGTTCACTTCACTTTTGTTTTTGAGTGTTGACATGTGGCTTTACTTTTGCTTGAAGTGAACAGGTGCTACTTGTTGTCCAGTGAATCCCAAATTCTCTATTATTTCTAGAGACTGGGGAAACTTTTCCTCATTTGTTAATTTCTTAAATCAAATACCCTTGTATAGGGGCACCTGGGTGGCTCAGTTGTCAAGTGTCTGCCTTCGGCTCAGGTCATGATCCCAGAGTCCTGGGATTGAGCCCCGCATCCAGCTCCCTGCTCGGCGGGAAACCTGCTTCTCCCTCTCCCACTCGCCCTGCTTGTGTTCCCTCTGGCTGTCTCTCTCTCTCTGTCAAATAAATAAAATCTTTAAAACAGACAAACAAAAACAAATGCTCTGTATAGCACCCTGTTTTTCTTCAGATGCTACGTCTATCACTGCCAGAAATATTATTTAAAGACTTTTTAAAAAATTTAAGCAATCTCTGTACCCAACGTGGGGCCCAAACTCACAACCTCAAGATCAAGAGTTACCTGCTCCCTGGTGGTGGGTACTGAGGGCACCTATTGCATGGAGCACTGGGTGTGGGGAATGGGCAATGAATCTTGGAACACTGAAAAAAAATAAAAATTAAAACTAAAAAAAAAAAAAAAAGTTACCTGCTCCACTGACTGAGCTGGGCAGGCACCACTCCCTGCCAGAAAACAATGCTGCTGATAGCCTGCAATTCTTTCAAGATTTTACTAAAATGGGTGCCTGGGTGGCTCCGTCGTTGGGCATCTGCCTTCAATTCAGGTCATGATCCCGAAGTTCCAGGATCGAGCCCCACATCAGGGTCCCTGCTCGGCTGGAGATCTGCTTCTCCCTCTCTCACTCCCCCTGCTTGTGTTCCCTCTCTAGCTGTGTTTCTCTCTGTCAAATAAATAAATAAAATCTTTAAAAAAAAGATTTTACTAAAATGCCATTTTCTCTGTGATGACTTCCTGTTTATTTTCCCCACAGCGTCTTTTAACTTCTAACATATGGTATAATATGCTTCTTATTCTTATTGTCTTTCTCTCCACACTATAGAATATAAGCTTTGGAAGGGCAGAGATTTTTGCCTGTATGCTTCACTGACATATTCCCCGATCCTCGAAGGTTCCCTGGATTATAGTAAGTGCTCAATAAACATTCGTTGAATTAATGAATCCAACCCAATCTCTTTCATATCAGACCTTTCAAATATTGATGGCTACCTGAATTAAATAGTTTGGTCCATACCTCCTTGGATTTGTGATATCAAATTTTAATCCCACCTCTTACAATTGAGGCTGTTATCTCCATTCCTATTCATTTTCTTCATGCTCTGCTAACAGAGGTCTAACTTGGGTGTCCTGTTATCTCTTCAGAAGTATCTCAAATATATCAGGTATCACTGTAGTAGAGGAAAATCCAGGAAGAACCACTTTAATAAGTCACATGTTTTACATCTCACTAAATCTGGTATTAAACACATCCCTTCCATGAAACCTTTTATAATTTTACCCACTACACTCTTTTGCCTTCTCTCTATACTACCTCTTATTTCTTTATCATTGTGCATATTTGCACACACATGCTTGTACCCATGAGTTCATGCGACCTGTTTCTCAGTTTATGAATGTGTTGTCAGTTCCTGAGTGCAGTAGCAGGTCTACCTGAAAGGATTGCCCAGATCCTACTGGGATGATCCCACACCTGCCTTATATTCCCAAATGAGTTTACTTCTCTTTAAAGTATACAAAGTAATTTAAATGAATCAAGATCATTTTCCTTGGCAAAAGTGAAAATATAGTTTTGTTTCTGAGAAATGTTTTCCACATAATTTCCATAAGAAATAAGAGCTGGAAAGCTGGGCAATTTGCCGTTCAAAGATCAGGATCCAAAGAGATTCCTCAGGATATCGGTAGAACCTGAACACTAGTATCATTTCTCCTTGTGCTGTTTATTTGAATCCTGGGAAGTTTCAGCTACATCTGTGCTGACTAGGTCAGTACATGCAAGTACAATATGTACTTTCTCAGATGAGTGGCTTTTTGATGCTACCTTTGCTACAATGATTCTGCTTAAGGTAGGACCTTGGAAAAGACAAGAAGCAGATAAAGGACAAAATGTATGACATGGTACTTTGTAGCCTCATCCAACGTACTCCTTGGAAATTACAAGTTGAAAAAATCAGCGATTTCTATTCATTCAAAGGAAGTAATAGAAAGCTTACACAAATACTTTCCTATTCAGTAATACTCCGCATACATAGAATTCAGGTTTAAATATCATCTTAAGCTAAAAACAAAGAACAAAGGGTATATGGAGGGCACAAGGTGTGGGAGTAAACAAAAAAAAGTATGGTAAACAAAAATCAAGATTAAACCTTCTCCATTGACAAGAATCTCTTGTGATTTATTTGTTCTCTTCCAGGCAGAGAGGGTGACACTCTTACAAATGGAAATTTCCTTTATTGTAAGTGCCCTTTACAAAAGTATAAGTTCTACTCTGTTTTTGTACCTTCTTTGTGTTATCCAAAACATTCAGCTCAAAATTACCTTTTATGTTAAAGAGGCATGTTCTAGAGTGGCATATCTTGCCACCCTTTATTTCTTGGCTTTGTACCTTAAGAAGTTTCACAGTTCAGAAAGTGAGTTGGTAGATTGCTAGTTTCTAAATTTGAAGAGCAGTTGGTGGGGACTTCTAGATTTGAGCTCAAGACATCTTGTGTAGTTTGAATGCCTTTGGTGGTGTCATCTTGTTGAAGATGGAGAGTGAGGGGTTCTTGTCTCATGGAGTTGAAGAATGAATCTCGCGGACAAAGGAGAGTGAGTAAAGTGATAGAAGTTTTGTGAAGCAAGGATACAGAAAGAGCTGTCAGGAGTGAGGGAGATTGTGACGGTTGCCAACGTGGGCCTCCACTGACGGTCTTTTATTTAGAACTGACCAGGGAGCTTGTGGCCTTAATACTTTGTGACATCTTGGTTTGAGTAAGGACGGGTGATCACATCTTTAATGGCTTACTTCTTCTTTGGGGTCTGTTCGTTCTCAGTGGTTGCAATGTGACGGTCATGAGGACCCTACCTCTGATTCCCAAGGTGGGGGGTGGTCTGTGATGAGGCAACAGAAGGCAAGCTGAGGACAAAGCAGAAGCTGATACCCCACAACCCTCCCCTCCCCATGGGATATATGTGACACTCCTAATGCATTCCTGGCTGACCTAAAGCTAAGGAAAGGAAAAACAAATAATTAAATTTATAGGGATCGCAATCCTGCAAGACCTGAGTCTCCCTCAGTTTACAAATATCTTAGCAATCTACAAGAACAAAGCATTTCTATCAATAACCTAGCTTCCAGAAGGAAATGTAGATGCAATTAAACATCCTTATAACCTGCCGCCCATTGACTCATACTTGAATGTTCCTCCTGGAAGATCCCAACTATCTTCATGTTAATGCCTTGCTAGAGGGAAAAACAACCTTAACTTGACAATGGAAAGGCCCTGATATCCTGGGAGTCTTCTTTAATATAAGACATCCTTTTGAAACCTCCCTTTTTTGTTACCTCCCCCAATTCCCACATATATAATCAGCCACTACTCACAACCCCAGTGCGGCAGCTCTTTCTGCTCATGGGTCCTGTCTGCTTGCTTTCATAAACTACCATTTTGCACCAAAGTTGTCTCAAGAATCTTTTTTTGGTCTTCGGCTCCAGACCTCACCCCACTGAAACTTACCTATATCCCCAAACCCCATCAGTCGCATTGTTCTCTTATCTCTGGTTTCCTTACGCCTCAGCATTTCTGAGATTTTTGGGGAGGCTGATCATTTAGCTCCCATGAGTGCCTAGTCATGTAGCCTCCTACCTATCTCTACATACCTAACACTGCCTGTGCCTTATTCAATGAGACCCTTCAGATGCATAGCGGTGGGATGATTGGGAGATGATTGCCAACATGTATCTTGCGGGGGTAGAGATAAAGGAAGTTTCCAAAAGAATTTTTGTATGTTAAAGTAGACTCAGGATCCTGGGGGTTGGGTTAGCATTGCCTTTTGCCCTTAGCAAAGTGTCAACGTCGAGGCAGTTGAGTCCCTAGAATAATGTCCCTCTAGTAGTAAGGAAATTTAATAATTTTTCTTCTGCCTTTATTTCCCACATCATTGTGTTCCAGTGAATTTTATGCATGGCTCATATAGCACCAGGCAAGAAGGTCATCCATATGTGAGCTGTTGTTATTTCTCTGAAGTTGATGTCAAGTCACCCAGCTTACAGAGTTTGGGGAAAAGGACCGTTTTAGTTTTTAGTGACTCCAACTGAAGAGAGTGGAAGAAAATGTGAGATATTAGTTTGTGTGCTGTCTCTACCTGATTGGGGCCCCTGAATGTGGGGCGACCCAATCAGATGGAAGCCAGTGGTGTGGGAATTAAAAGAATTCACCTAATGCAGAACCAAGGTGATAGAAGTTTGTTAACTATACTGTAAAGGATCTCTGGGCAGGACAGCAAAGGAGAGACTGAGAAGTGACAGTGGGTAGGGGGTGCATTTAAAGGGAGAAAGGGGAGGGTGTTTGAGGATGTATAGAATTTTCCCTCTTATGCTAACTATGCCTGGTTGTACATAAGTTCTACTGGTTAGTTTCATTGGTTAGTTAGGACCTATGGGTACTCTGAGGCGGTTCACCAGATGGACCTATCTGGATTCAGCCAGGCGATCGCTGTGGGCCTTTCTACCTTACTCAGGTTTCCATTGTTCAAGCCTGTTGTTCAAAAGTGACCTTCACAGTTTAGCCAGTTGTAGCCAGATATCTGAGGAAACTAGGAAAATGTCTCCAACTGTGTCCCTATGACAAGGTGAACAGATTCTTTTTTTCTTTTTTAAAGATTTTATTTATTTGACAGAGAGAAACACAGCCAGAGAGGGAACACAAGCAGAGGGAGTGAGAGAGGGAGAAGCAGGCTTCCCACCGAGTAGGGAGCCCGATGTGGGGCTCGATCCTGGGTCTCCAGGATCATGACCTGAGCCGAAGGCAGTTGCTTAACCAACTGAGCCACCCAGGCACCCCTGAACAGATTCTTATTGAAATTATGCCAAATAATGACATTGCCATAAAAATAAGAATACTCAATAGGAGTTTCTGAATTCTGGAGGGAAAAGGTAGTGGAGGAGAAAGTTTCAATTCTGTTTGCCAAGGTATAATTTACCAAATAGCTGTAAGTTATAAATAACTTGAGAATAAAGATTTCTTTAAATTTGGAAAATGAAATATTAAATAACCAGTAATTTTTCAAACAAAATGTCATAAAAATTGTAATCATCTCATCAATTCTTTGAGTCCAGCTTAATTAAATTGTTTTCCTTGATCTTGGGTTAGCAGTTTTGAGTCAGTTTTTTCCTTTAGATTATTGCAAATTCTTACCCAGTTGAATGGTATCATCATAAAGTTATCCACATTCCATATGTGTCACAGTCTTTTCCATCAGTCTCTCTTTGAGGATGAGCACTTCAGAGCACTGGCAGTAGCTTTCAGAAAAGCATCAGAGTAAACAGTACCCATGAATAACTTAAAAATGGTCTTGGGTAAAGATCTGTTGAGAGTTATCTCTATTATAACTAACAAGGAAACTTGGTTATTTCTGTGACATATGTTTTAAGATAATATTTGGAATTATGACTAGTTATATGAACAGTAAGAATGTTGACAAATACTTTAGGAATTTTATATAATTTCTTGAACACTGGGGGTGCTTGGGTGGCTTAGTTGGTTAAGTGACTGCCTTTGGTTCAGGTCATGATCCCTGGAGTCTGGGGATTAAGTCCTGCATCGGCTCTCTGCTCAGCCCCTGACCCTCCCCTTCTCATGCTCCCTCTCTCTAAAATAAGTAATAAAATCTGTAAAAAAATTCTGGAACACATGTTCATACAAATATAACCTAAAGAAGGTAGAGCAGCACTCCTTATTTGAAAATACTTCCTATGCAATTTAGCATAACAAATAAGCCTAATTAGTGTAACATTTCTTCATAAGGAAAGAAGGCAGATTCCTCTGAGATTTTCTAGGGAATCTCTTCGAAATTCAAGTTAGTCTAAACTCTAAAAAACTTCATTTAGAATTTGGTTTTGGGAAGTTGTTCAAAATGTCAAAGGTTTGGGGGCGCCTGGGTGGCTCAGTCAGTTAAGTGTCTGCCTTCAGCTCAGGCTGTAATCCCAAGGTCCTGGGAATGAGCTCCACATCAGGCTCCCGCTTGTGCTATGTCAAATACATAAATAAAATCTTTTTAAAAGTGTCAAAAGTTTTAAAATACTTGATTAAATAGGATCACAGGTTACTTGTCATCCAGTCAGGTTTTTGTCAAATAGTTATTTAATCAAAGTGACAATTAAAAGATTTCAAAGGCAAAATACAGTTATGTAGTCAAAGAAAGTTTAGCTTTTTTTAATAGCAAGATTCAGTTTTCTTAAGTAATCAAAGACCTGGTAAAGACAACATGAAACACAGGAAATTATTTTGATAAGACACAAAATCTTTGTTTTCTAACTGAATTACTTAACAGAAAAAAAATCTTGTATAATAATACAAGAAAACTTCTCTCTTTCCATCCCTTCCTTCCTCCTCTTCTGTCCTCTTCCCTCCCTTTCCCTATCCTTTATTCTCTCCCCTTCCCCCTTTCTATTTACATTTAGTGCTGCTTCTTTATTCTTCTTTCTCTTATTCTGTAACAATCAGTTGTTTTACTCTAAGAAAAGTTACTCTCAGGGCACCTGGGTGGCTCAGTCTGTTAAGTGTCTGCCTTTGACTGGGGTCATGATCTCAGGGTCCTGGGATAGAGCCTTTTTCCTCAGGCTCCCTGCTCTGACAGGAACCTGCTTCTCCTTCTCCCCTACTTGTGCTCTCTAGCTCTCTCTCTCTCTGTATCTCTCCAATAAATAAAATTAAAGGAAAAAAAGAAAAGAAAAATTACTCTCTTTTCCCTTAAGGAGAGTACATCTTTCATACCTTAAGGCTTAAAACAAAAAACAAAAAAAAAACAAACAAAAAAAACAACTTTCGTACCTTACACCTTTCCTACCAAAACACTTCTTACTTTGCTTGCATACTTTGCATACAGAGTTGTGCCCCTAATTGTTACAGGATTTCTTTTCCTGTAGTGCCTGTTGTTCTTGGTCATGCCACTTCAAAGAACAGAGTGGTAGACAGGACAAAGAGGGGTGGGCAGCAAAGTAAAGTCCATTGAGGATAGTAAAGCAAAGTTTAGTACAAAGCTTCTAAAGAGGGAGGGGAGTGGAGAGAGTTATCCATTTGGGTTTAGATCTAGGGGGTTTTAATCTGATTAATTCTCCATGAGTTTGTAAACCAGTCAGGTTTTTGTCATCTACCTATCACGTGGGAAAGGGGGAGGGCTCCTTCCAGGGTGGTGTAAAATACTTTTAAGGGTAGTTTCCTTTCAGGGAACCCCTTGTCCCTGCCTGCCTTTCTTCCAACTATTCTTCATTATTATTATTTCTACTAACTTTAATTACATATATTAATTAGAATTCTTAACCACGAATACCCTTAGTTTCTAGAGAAAACTAGGAAGCAAGCAATTGTGAATTGCCACACCAGCATTCTGTAGACTATCAAATATAGAGATGCACACATTTCTGTAGTGTATGCTTCCTCATAGCATTATTTTTAAATGCGGCAGAGGACATGTTTACTAACAGACCCAAATGTCTACCAATAAATAGACCTAAGTATCTTTAGTCTCTCTGTAAAAATTTAGAAGCAAAAAGTAGATAAACTTACATTCAGCAATTAATGCTTTTCCATTTTATCTTGTTTGAAAATGATCCAGATAATCAACGAACATCCATCATTTAACTTAACTTGACAAAGCTCTAAGGGTATATGTTACCAAAGAGATTTAAGAATTATTTTTAAGTAGACATATTGTAAAGATCTTATAAAGCATAATTGTTGAAACATTCACTTATAGCTTTTATCTCACTTAAGTCTATTTAATTCAGTTGTTTTTAAGAATTTGCTTGTATCAGTCATGACAGTTTCATTAAACATTAAACAGCCAGCTATCATCTTAAGTTGTTTTTCTTGCTGATAAATTTTGTAACATAGAGATAACATCTCTCTAGTAAACTTAGGTAGATTAAATGTTATATGTATAGGGGCCAAGGGCAGGCTACCCCAAGATGGGTCTCAATATTACTTTGAGTTGAAAGCAACCAAACTCCAGAAGATGGAGGAAAAGCTCTTTTCTTGATCTTCAACTGCCTAAGGTTACATTGGAAAAGAGCCTATGACTAGAGACTTCCCTTTATGTAAGGAACTCCTCAGCATAAGAGGGCAAACTTGTTTTTTCCAAACACCTTTCACCTTCTTGTTAAATGTATTTCTCTTTGAACCCTCAGGTCCCTACTCCTCTCCTTAGCTCACATAAACTCTATGTCACCTCACCGTTTTTGTAATTTCATGTCTACATGGATTCCCCAGATATATGCCTATTAAATTTGATTTTCTCCTGTGTTTCATTGTTGTTGTTTGTTTGAGGGGGGAGGGGCAGAGGGAGAGAGAGAATCTGAAGCAGGCTTCACCCCCCCACCCCCCACCCCCATGTAGGGATCTATCCCATGACCCTGAGATCATGACCTGAGCCAAAATCAAGTGTTGGACATTTACCCAAATGAGCCACCGAGGCACCCCTGATTTTCTCCTGCTGATCTCTCTCATGTCAATTTTTTTTTGATTTTATTTTATTTATTTGACAGAGAGAAACACAGCGAGAGAGGGAACACAAGCAGAGGGACTGAGAGAGGGAGAAGTAGGCTTCCCGCCGAGCAGGAAGCCTGATGTGGGGCTCGATCCTGGGTCTCCAGGATCATGACCTGAGCCGAAAGCAGTTGCTTAACCAACTGAGTCACCCAGGCGCCCCTCTCTCATGTCAATTTGATTCTAAGTCCAGCTAGAAGGACATTTTAGGGAACAAATTCTTGCGCTTTGACATGTATGCACGTGTTTAGTGCTGACAAATACAAAGGTATGCTCATTTTTGTGTTGTTTTTTTTTGGTTCTGTTTTATTAAATTTTTAGTGTTCTTATTAGCCAAATATTACCAAGGCCATGCGAACCTGAAAAGCATTTGGATTAATTCCCACTTTTCCAAGAGAATATTTCATTTATTTGTTTATTTTTCTTTATGCTAATTAAGTAGAGCTCTTTTACAAATTAATTTTGGCAATTAATTAATTAAACAGGAGGTAGAAAAATATTCCATATACATACATGAACCCTACAGACAAGCACAAAGAGAGGTCTTGTGGCCTTCATTTAAAAATTTTAGCTACGTGTCAGGTATAATATAAACAAATATAAACAAACTTGCTAGTTTATAAAACAATAGCTGGAATCCAAATTGTGTTTCTGGCCTATGGAATAAGTAAAATTTACCCACTCAGGTAGCTGAAACTTTTTAGTAATATTTTTGGAGAAAACTTTTGAGATTTTTTATTTGTCCAGTGTGTTTCTAGTTATCTCCCCTTTTCCCCCATTCTTGTAGGTCATCTCCCTGAAATTCAGAGACGCTGAACTTGGGTCCAAGGTTCTTGGATCCCAGAGAAGACAGGAGGAAATTTACATCTCAACTGTGCTGAGAAAGGGAGTGACTTTTCTTCCAGATGGAGTTTTGGGTCCTAGTTACCTATTATCACTGATCTAGAGTAATTAAGTTTATCCCTTTTATTTTTTCTTAATTGTAGGACAGTCCTGTCTCAAATGTGACCTTTTACAATATCTGCAAGCATTTTGAGATTAGTAGGGGAGGTTTGGGGATTCATAAGAAAGATAGGTAGGCTTTGAATTATTTCTAGAACTGCATTTCTGTTCTTGTAAAGACTCTAAGAAAAGGATCGTCATTTTTTAATTCCTCAAAGAATCAGATCTGCAGCCAGAATATTAGAGGGCAGAACCACCCATCTAATATATTACCTTCATTTTACTTCTTTGTATCAGGCAGAAGATTTCCAACTAAGACAGAAATCAGATCTCCAAGTTCTAGATTAAAAGCTATGTGTCTTGGTAGTGTCCTTTTTTAAATATACTCTAGCTCTTTTTAAAAAGATTTTATTTATTTATTTGACAGAGAGATCACAAGTAGGCAGAGAGGCAGGCAGAGAGAGAGGAGGAAGCAGGCTCCCCGCTGAGCAGAGAGCCCAACGCGGGGGCGCCTGAGTGGCTCAGTTGGCGCGGGCCTCTATCCCAGGACCCTGAGATCATGACCTGAGCTGAAGGCAGAGGCTTTAACCCACTGGTGTCTTAATAAATCACTCCACAAACGACTGAAGAGGTTTCTTTCCCTTTGAGCACTTAGTTCCATTTTAGCTTATGAGGGAATACCTTTAAATAAATAGCTTCACAGTGATGTCAGCAAGAAGATGGAGTGGAGGATCTCCACACTCATTACCCCACCTAAAACAACTGGATAGCTATCCATCGGAATCTGTGGTCAGAGAAATGTAGGTTTGAATCTAGTCTTGCCATTCACATACTGTATGACCTCGGGTAAATCACTAATTCATCGTGAGGGTCAAATTCAATATTTGTATAAGGAGTGTGACAACACATGTCTTATAGGATCATTTCAATGATTAAATGTGATTATGTAAATAATGTTCCTAATAAATGTTACATTATAAATAATAAATAACCATTATATCTGTTGCTATTATTTTTCCTAGACTCTGTCTACCTTCAGTACCATATCTGGTTTTTTCCCCCCTATGTCGCCTAGTACAAAGTTTCCTTATAGTTTGCCAAATAACTGGATTAATCCCCTAATCAATGTCCTTACCCTGTAAATTTTGGTTGAGTGCTTGTATAATATGAAGATTTTTTAAAAAATTTCTTTAAGATTTTATTTATTTATTTGACAGAGAGAGAGGACAGGTAGGCAGAAGGACAGGCAGAGGGAAATGAAGTAGGCTCTCCGTTGAGGAGGGAGCCTCACACAGGGCTCCATCCCAGAATCCCGGGATCATGACCTGAGCCAAAGGCAGTCCCTTGAAGATATTTTAAATACAATCATAACCTTTTGCTCAGAAATAAGTTACAAATGAAGGACTCCATGATTCTAAGAGTTGCCTCTAGGATTTGCCTCTCTCCAACATCTCAGCAAGTAGTTCCAGGTGAACTCAAAAGATTTACTTCTGTGTGCTTAAGTTATTTGTGAGAAAAAAAGAAATTGTGCATGAATGTGGCCTTATCAAAACACAGAGAAAACTTCCACTTCCTCTTTTAAATAGTGATCCTTTCTATGCCTGACCTATCGATACAGAAATAATTTTCCTTGAAGACGAAGGGAAATATGAAGTATATTCATACTCAGACGCCGTCAGCATATGGCTAGAGCACATGCTGTGATTCTCTAGGTGCAAGCATGCAACAATTAGTATTCAAACATCAAAGGTGTTTCTTTTTATGAAACTCAGTGGCTGTTGAGATTCCTCTTTTAGTGCCTCTGACTCATTTCCATCTTTCTTGATAACTGACCACACCTGAGCTTTTAAGCCTACTTGGTACAAAATGACTGAAAGCAACTTGACAAACTTTTATTCTGGCTTTGTTACTAGGGCCCTTAGGCTGTGAAGCACTCTTTAAAGCACGAATTTGTGTTTGTAGCAGATGTAGACACTTGACTTGTTTACAAAAAGGAGTCTGTGTAAGCTTGCCAGGGAGCCCATGAGTCCGTGTCTGAATGTATGAGCAGTGTCATCATCGTCCTTGAGGGAGAACACCTGCTGTGGTGCCATCACCAATTAGCTCTTCTCTTTCTCCCTCGCTCCCTCTCCAGGAGGCCTACTCTTTAGTTACTTCTGTTCTCTAGTTTCACAGGATTGTTTTGTTGTGGGGAATTATGTGAACCAGAGTACTAGATGGTCCTTCTAAAATGTCCATTGCTCCTTGGTTACAGAGACTATATGGTCTTCTGTGGAACCATCTCTGCAAACAAAATGATGTCGTTTTTAAAGAAGTCTGAGAATTTTACAAGTCACTTGTTAAAATAGTAAAAGAATGTGACTGATCATCAGGATTTTTTTTTATATAATTAGACATTGAAATTGACCTTAATCTAGTGAAAAAAATGGCTTAAAAGCAGTTACAGCGTAGTTTCTCCCCCCAAAGCGGGCCTTGTTAAGTATCATGATATTTCCCGATACAGCGTTCCCCAGGTCTAATATGTAGATTGCAGAGTAGCTGTAGCATAAGCAATCAAAACAGCTGATTGCAGATGTTTTGCTTGGTTTTCACACTGCTGTATTGATCAATGTGTTGTTTTAATTTGTATTGAGTTACAGACATTTTAAATCAGGAAATGTCATATAACAATCCACATAAATTGCTTCTTTTTTAAAAGATTTTATTTATTTGACAGAGAGAAACACAGCTAGAGAGGGAACACCATGAGGGGAAGTGAGAGAGGGAGAAGCAGCCTAGTGCCAAGCAGGAAGTCTGATGCTGGGCTCGATCCCGGGACTCTGAGATCATGACCCGAGCCAATGATAGACACTTAATGACTGTGCCACCCAGGTGCCCCACTTCTTCTTCTTATTTTTTTTTCAAATTGCTTCTTTTGAACAAGAAAAATATAGAGTCTGGTACTTTGAGCCTATATTCCTATATAACAATATTGGGCCAGGACTGAATAATGGCCTTTTGAAAGGCATGAACTTTCCATTTTTTCACTATCTTCATCACTTTCTGTTGTCTCTCCAACTATAAAGCTTAGTGTTGATTACCATTTATCATACTAAATATGACCTTTGAGCATGAAACCCTCGGTATGTCTTTAAGGTACTTTTGATGAATTGTGTATCTAAGTTTCAAAAAAGAAATGTCTAAATTTTTGGATCTTTGGATAGAGAAAATATAGGGCATCGGTATAGCCATATATTTTTTAAATATTTTATTTATTTATTTGACAGAGAGAAACACAGCTAGAGAGGGAACACAAGCAGGGGGAATGAGAGAGGGAAAAACAGGCTTCCCACTGAGCAGGGAGCCTGATTTGGGGCTGGATCCTAGGACTCCGGGATCATGACCTGAGCTGAAGGCAGATGCTTAATGACTGAACCACCCAGGCGCCCTGCCATATGTATTAATATGTATTAGTTTACTGTTGCTACTGAAACAAACACATTAGTACAAACTTAATGATTTCAAACAACACACATTTATTCTCTTATAGCTCTGAATGTCAGCTATCTTAAATGAATCTTGAAGTTAAAAACAACTGGGGCTGATTCTTTCTCCAAACCAGGGTTAGAATCTTTAAGACTCCAAGAAATCAATTCTCCTTGCATTTTGCATCTTCTACGTGGTGTTCCTTGGCTCATGGTCTATCACTCACATTACTGCAGTCTCTTGTTTCTATTGTTACACCTTTTATTCTGACTTTCGTTCTCCTACTCCTTTTTATAAAAAGATATGTATAATTATATTCAGCTCATCAAGAAAATCCAGGGTAATATCAAGATATTTAACTTAATTGCATCTATAATGTTTCTTTTGCCATGTAACATAACTTATTCATAGATTCTAGGGCCTAGGATGTAGACATCTCTGTAAGCCATCATTTAGCCAGCCACACTATATCATTACTCAGGCCATCTGTTCATGGAGATAACGGTATTAGTGGGGAATGTTGACTTCAGCCAAGACTTTTCAACTTAAAGATAAGTCCATAACAAAGAAATAGTACAGAATTCAGGAAGAGATAGGCAGCTAGCTATCTGTAGGTATCCAACCAAAAA
Source organism: Spilogale gracilis (assembly GCA_004023965.1). Lineage (NCBI taxonomy): Eukaryota > Metazoa > Chordata > Mammalia > Carnivora > Mephitidae > Spilogale > Spilogale gracilis. Next base: position 192,557 of record PITA01000292.1, read on the forward strand.
TTGTAGAAGCGTATTTGTTCAGATAATCTGCAACTTATAAAACATTTAAAATGATACATTTGTTAGAATCTTTACTTTATCCATCCTAAAGAAATTATAAGCTTTGTCAATATTTCATTCACACAAATATCTCTGTTTAGGAATTATTCATCAATAAGACATTTTCAAGTCAATCTTTGACTCCCTTCCTTATCTGTAAATGTAGCAATGAGAGATGCTTTTGTCAACAAAAACGATGTGAATAAACAAGTTAACCATTCCTGTGGATCAGAAACTGAAAAGAAATACACAGCTATAAAGTAAGGTTAACATTATTCCCCACTGAACTTAAGGATTGGAAACATGTAGAAGTGTCACAGAGATTAATTACTGTGGAGGACAAAAGAACTACTAGCGGGGTATCTGGGTGGCTCAGTCAGTTAAGTATCTGACCCTTGATTTCAGCTGAGGTCATGATCTCAGGGGCATGAGATCCAACCCTGTGTCAGCTCCACACTGAGCATGGAGCATGCTGAAGAATCTCTCTCTCCCTTTCCCTCTGCCCTGTCCTGACACTTGCTCTCTCTCTGGCGAGGGGGCAGCAGAGGGGAGGGGGATGTATTGCTACTAAGACTAGAGAAATGATCAATGAGTGAAATCAAAGACCCAGAGAGGTACTGTTCTCCCTACCAAGAAAAGAACCTGAAGAAATTCTGTTACTGTTGTCCTAGGCAACAGATCTTATAAAGTTTAATAACTGGACTGGTGAGTAGGGGCAGAAAAAGTCACAGAAAAGAAGGACCCCTAGACTAGCCAAACTGCATGCTTAGTGACTATGTCTTATCCTGGATTTGCCAGGAAACAAATCATAAGGCAGAGTGCTATTTTTTTTTAATTATGGAGTCATAGCTCAGGAGCATAATAGAAAAGAAGAAGACTGAGGCAAAGAATGAGGAAAAGTCATTATTAGGTTAAAATGCCTAGCCTGCCACCACTAAGTTCAACTAGTTTCTCAATCCTATAGAACCTTCTTGCAGGAGTCCAGATAACTGTATCTTGACCAAGTCCACCTTGGGGAGAAAATGGGATGTATATGCCAGCTCCTGTCTTTCACTGGTGAAAGTTTTATCCCTGAGATTTTAATTCTAACACTTCGGTGGAGCATGTGTTGATATAAACTTCAGTGTCAAGAAGGCTTAGAAAAGAAAATGAAGTTGCTAATAGCTTGGGTTAGAATGAATGGCCAAAGGCCCTGAAGAAAAGCACATAAAAAGCATGCGATACATTAGAATTTTTATATTTTGTGTGTCACCATGGCTTACGCATCCCAAATCACTAATATGTTACTCTGGGGTAGAATGAAAGAAAATTCCATTTGAGATGATCCTCCTCCTCCTCCTTTTTTTTTTTAAGATTTTTATTTATTTATTTGAGAGACAGAGTATGTGTGAGCGAGCACAAGGGAGCCTGAGGGGCAGAAGGAGAGGGAGAAGCAGACTCCCAGCTGAGCAGGGAGCCCGATGGGGCTGGATCCCGGGACCCTGAGATCATGACCTGAGCCACAGGCAGATGCTTAGCTGACGAAGCCACGCAGGTGCCCTTTAATAGGGCCCTTCTAAGTAAAATTTCAAGGTATAGAAGGAAAGATAAGAAAGAACTACAATTACTTAACTATTGAGAGATAAATGCATTTACCCATAACAAAATACAAATAATAGGCCAAATTCAAATTACATCAAATTATATGTTTAATATCTTCTAAGATGGATGAAACTATAATTCACTACATATTTTTATAGAGCTAGAAATGAAAGACAGTTTATATATTTTAATGGTTAAAAACTCAAAATAATATTTTGTGACAAATGAAAATTACATGAAGTTCAAATTTCAGTGTCTGTAAGTTTTTTTGAAATATACCCATTATGTTTACCTATTAAGTATAATCACTTTCACCTTATAAAGGTAGTCCAGTAGTTGCAGCAGAGAATACATAGCCTGAAAAACCTCACATATTTACTATTTGGTTCTTTACAGAAAAGATTTGGTGACCCTAGATCTAAGACATAAAGAAGGAAATAAAATTCATGAAGAAGAAAATTAAGTTATGAAATAAAAGCATGCAACTATGAATCATGAACAGATAGACATGAAAAATAAGTTACTTGAAGTAAATAAAGAAAACAAATAGTCATTTAAATGAAAAAAAAAGCCTTCAAAAATGGAACTAGTTCTATGTACAATAAGGATGAAAAAATAATTCATGAATAGGAAACTAGTAATGGGAAATTAGAACACATGCCAGAGAAAAAGAAGAAAAAATAACCTTGGAAAAATCATGAGCTTGCAGAAAATTTAAAAAAGAATCAAGAAAAAGCTCCTGGAATTAATAACCAACTATAGCAAGATTGCAGGATGTAAGATTAATATAAAAAAGCCAGTCAATAGTTTTCCTGTATACCAACAATGAGCAAGTGCAATTTGAGTTTTAAAGCATGATACCGTTTACATTAGCACTCCAAAAAGGAAATACTTAAGTATAAGTCTAACACAAGAACATACAATATCTATGTGAGGAAAACTAAAAACCTCTGGTGAACAAAATCAAAGATAATACCAAATACCTCATCAGACAAACATATGAAGAGATGCTCCATATCACAGGTTTTCAGGGAAACACAAATTAAAACAGCAATAAGGTAACAATATACACCTATTAGAATGGCCCAAATCCAGAAGATGGCACTGCCAAATTCTGGCAAGGATATAGAGCAGCAAAACTCTCATTACTGCTGGTGGGAATGCAAAATGGTACAGTGACTTGAGAAGACAGTTCAGTGGTTTCTTATAAAATGAAACATACTTTTACCATGTAAGTTAATAATTATATTCATTAGTATTTACCCACAGTTGTTAAAAGCATATATCCACACAGAAAGCTGCTCATGAATGTTTATAGCAGCTTCATTGGTAATTTCCAAAACATGGAAATGACCAAGATATCTTTTAGTCAGTAAATTCATAGTTATATATGCAAACAATGGAATACTTTTCCTCACTAAAAAGAAATGAACTATTAAGCCATGAAAATATATGGAGGAAGTTTCATGGCATATTACCAAATGCAAGAAATAAATCTGAAAGTTCTGTATACTGTATGATTAAAACTACACGACATTCCAAAAAAAGCAAAACTATGGAGGAAGGAAAAAGATCCATTGTTACCATAAGCTAGAGGGTTGTGTGGGATGACTAGGTGGATCACACTGAATTCCTAGGGCAGTGAAACTACTCTGGATGAGGCTATAATGGCAGATTGCTATCATTATATATTTGTCTAAACCTGTAGAAGGTTCAGTATCAAGAGTGAACCCTAAGTTAGGCTATGGACTTTGGGCAATTGTCATGTTTCAATGTAGGTTCATGAATTGTAACAAATATACCATTCTATGAGACCTGTGGGACATTATTAAGTCTACCAGTATTCAAATTATGTTAGTCCAACGAGGAGAGGAGAGAAATCAAGGGGCAGAAAGAATTTTTGATTAAATAATAGACCAAATCTTTTTAAAGATTGATCAATTTGATAAAATATGTAGATCTATAAATTTGGTAGAGTACATAAATTTGCACATCCTAATTCTGGTTTCTTTTTCTTTTGTTATAAAGGCACCAGTCAGATTGGGTTAGGACCCTACCCTTATGACCTTATTTAATCTTAATTACCTCTTTAAAGGCCATATCTCCAAATACAGTCCCATTAGGGGTTAGGACTTAAACATATGAATTTTAAGGTGATGTGGACCCTAACACTTTGTAGTCCAAGAACACAGTTACAAACTTACAGACCATCTCATCTCATCTACTCTTTTATTATATTTATGTCACTTTTTCTTCTCTTGAATAATTGTATTAGCCAAAGTTCAAGAAACATTTAAGTAATAATAATGATGATAGTCTTCCTGCCTAATTTTGATCTTTAATACAAAGGAATTCTAGTCCTTCACCAGTAAGCATGATATATACATATATAAGCATGTGTTATTTATATATGTGTATATGTATACATATAAAATGGAAACATATCTATTACTATTTTACTGTTTACTGAAGATATTCTTCATGTCATCTGCTTGCTTATATGCTTCCTTTTTTTCATTGTATTCATGACATTTAGCCATATTGAATGGCTTTTTAGAATTTATTAAAATGTGTTCTTTTTCCTCCTTTGTGCTTAATATGGTGAATTATATTAATATGTTTTACAATAGTGAGCCATTTTTGCATTTCTGTAATACAATGGGTTTGATGAATTATTGTTTTACTACAATTTTTTTCTTCATATTTTATTTATTTATTTATTTATTTATTGGACTTTAAATTTATTTTATTTTTTCGGTGTTCCAAGATTCAATTTTTGAATTATATTTTTATTTTACTCATGACTTGCATCAGTATTCTATTTGGATAAAAATAAAAATACCATATGGGTACTTAGTTTTCTCTGTTCTCTTAAAATTTAGTTATATTGGGATTTTTGAAAGTCTTATAGAATTTGCTTATGAAATTAATTAGCACTTAAAAACGTGGGGAGGTGGACATGTTAACTCTCAGAAAATTGGAACAGAGCAGTTAGTATAGATACGATTGGCAAGCTTTGGAGATGTTCTTCTGTCAACAGTTTTGATGAAATGCACTTTCCAATAAAAACCATCTGTTTTATTCTAGTTTTCATATTTCTATTTGCAATGTTTATGGCAAAATGTTCATCATAGCTAGTTCTTCCTCATGGGTTTTCATTTCTTGTTTTATTCATTCTTTAGTCATTTATTCATTCAACAAATATGTATTTAGGATTGATTGAAATGAGATGGTTTCTGTCAATGTATTCTGTTCCTTTCATTGAGCCAGTCTCTGTTTTCTTAGTATATTTTTGTATATCTTAAGATTTTTGTTGCAAATTAGGTGGGGTCCGCTCTTGGTTTTGACTTAGGTCATGAGACTGAGCTCCACATCAGGCTGCTTACTCTGCCCAGAGTCCTTTTAAGACACTCTTATCCTTTCCCCCTGCCCCTCCTCCCCACACACTCTCTCAAAGAAGTAAATAAATCTTAAAAACAAAAGCAAAAAGAAAATTGGCATTTGACTATTTTAAAGATTTTATTTATTTGACAGAGAGATAGAGAGTACAAGTAAGCAGAGTGAGAGGGAGAAGTAGGCTCCCCACTAAGCAGGGACCCCGACTTGGGACTCAATCCCAAGACCCTGGGATCATGATCTGAGCCAAAGGCAGCTGCTTAAGCGACCGAGCCACCCAGGCACCCCGCATTTGACTATTTTAATGGGTAACTCTGGAAATAAAATTTTCTCCCTTCCTCAGGGTTTGCTGTTTTCTTTTTCTTCTTTCTTGCTTTCCTCCTTCCTTTCTTTCTTTTGATTGTTGGAAGCAGTAGCAGTCCATTTGCTTTGTGATTTTTCCAAATTATTTTGCAAAACTATTCCTTGTTGTATTTAATCCTTAAAGTCTCTCTTTTTTTACCTCTTGTTCAGCTAATTTTTTGACAGAGATTCCTTAAATAGCACAAGATAAAACAAGCAACACATCAAAATCCAAAAAAAAAAAAAAAAGAAGAAGCAAACAAACAGAAGAAAAACCACCTCTCCCAGTCTTTGCAGATTGGTTCCGTGCCATACAGTCTTTTAGCACTTAGCTAGACTTGCTCTGAGCCTGGAGATCTGCCCAAGGTGAAAGCTTCAGGCCTTCTCAGGTCTTTTCTGGGCATGTTATGTTGTCATATCATGTATGTAACTTTCTAAATTTTCTCCTATATACCGCCGCTTTTGATCAAATTTCCCAGAGTCTCACCCCCGCATCTCCCCCATGCCTTAAATGATCTGTATTATGGATTCATCAATAAGCTCGTATCCAGGCATCTGAGGGGAGGGTCTAGAGTTCACCTTGCATCAATCTTTTAGGTATTCTCGTATAGGTTAGAACGGATATATACAGTAAATCTGTTTCCAGAAAGATCCAGTTTATGCTGTTTTAACCTTGGTGTTGGAGGAGGGACCTTAGAGCTTTCTAGTCTACTATTTTTATCCACATGGTCTACCTTTAACTTGTAAAAGGTATTGGTTATCAGTTTTTATGTGTTTTTGTATTTTTGTTTTTTACTATCTTGATGAGAACTTAGTAAAAAGCCTACCAAAATTTATAACCTGTTACCAAGTTGTTTTGGATATGCAAATATTTCATTTTTAATGTATACAAAACAAATCCATTAATTTTCCTTCCAACTGGTGACTTTTTTTTATAGCCATCTTGGTTCCACAAGGAGAATAAATGAAAATCCAATGATTCCAATTGGAAAATCTCTTGTCAACATTGACTCTTGCTTTTCTTTAGCCTTATATGATATTTTGCTAGCACCTGCTGATTTCATTGTACCTACCAAAATATGAACTAAAACGTTTGGAACTTTTAGCTCTAGTATCCCATTCCCTGATCCCTCCCCTGGTTCAATACTGTTTTATACCCCAGCATAGAATATGGCTCCATGGAATGATTACCCTATCCCTTGAAACTCTCTTATCTCTAAATTCCTATCACACTTAATATTATAAACATAGATTATAATAGTAATACTCACTGTCTCATGCTGTTATCTTTGGAATAGAGACAAAGGGATGAGAGAAATAAATTAGCATGAATTGAGAATTTCCTCCCTCTCAATTTTAGACACAAGAGAGTTTAGATAACTTGTACAATGTCATGTAATTAGTAATGGTTAAGTAGGAGAACAAAACTCTGTCTGCCAGAATGTAGCATCCATCATGTTTCCTAATACACAGTCCACCTCAGAATAGGTAGTTTCTTAGAAGACCTGTAATATCTTTACCATTCATTCACATCTATCTTACTTTTCCATTTGTGCTACCATCTGCTTCAGGTTCACATCACTTCATCCCTGCAATAGTCTCATAATTTCCCTATTTTTCCATCTACTTCCAGCCTTATGCACACAGTCAAAATGATATATAAAACAAAACAACAACCACTAAACACCAAACTCTCAATCTTTCACTTTTTCTCAGAACTGTTCATTCTGCATTGGCCCCAGGTTTCAGTGCACTTTCCTTAGTCTAGAGTTCAAGACCATCTGTGATTTTGAGCCCTCTCTTAATGATCCCATTTGTAAGTCTCATGTCATATAAACCAAAATGTTTATTACTGTTAATTTTTCCACTGTACTGTATATAAAATTTTACTGTTTCAGGCTTTTAAAAACTTTTGTATGGCTGTATTTGCTGGCATACCATACCTGTAGTCTCTTCTCCATATATTCGGATCCCCCTCAAAACTTAATGTATATCAAAAAGGTAACATCAAACTATAGCAGAAGATAGAAAAATCCTATCTTATCTTACCTGATAAATGGTATGCTTTGTAAAAATCTATCTTCTCAAATCTTCATATGCAACTGGCACAGTGTAGGTACCTCAACAATTGCTTTAGTGAATGAACGAATGCCTCAGTTTAGACCACCGAAAAGTAATTAAAAGTGAAATCACCTCTTTCCCCTTGTCCTCATATCATGTTAAAAGAATGAGACCATCGGGGTGCCTGGGTGACTCAGTTGGTTAAGTGTTTGCATTTGGCTCAGATCATGATCCCAGGGTCCTGGGATCAAGTCCTACATTGGGCTCCCTGCTCAGTGGGGAGTTTTCTTCTCTCTTTGCCTGCCACTCCCCCCACTTGTGCTTTCTCTCTCTGACAAATAAATAAATTTAAAAAAATAAGAGAATCACTCCCGAATGCTGACCTAAATATAAAATTGCTCTCTGACATTTTATGCAGGATAGTATAGTATTTGAGAACATGGACTTGGAAGTCAAACAACCAAGGTTCAAATCCGTATAATAGTTGTTAAGTGTAAGAGCATGGAAAGAGATAGTTTCCACTTTAGAGGGTAGTTATAAAGCCTAAAATGGCTTTATTTCTAGAGCTTGTTCTACTCTAGAACTCCAGGCACAATGTCCAGACTAAAATGAACCTCTGGAGGGGTGGAAACTTTTTGTGGTAATTCAATAGGAACCCCAATAACCATTCTGTCACATCTGGGAGTTCTATTCTTCTCCCAGATTGAGGCTAGATTGCTATAACCATCCTTCCATAAACCGAGTGTCAACCAGGTCTGCTATGTACTATTGTTCCTATACAGGACACTTCCTCTATTTATGTTAAAAATGACACTAATTAACAAGCACTAGTTTAAGCTTAGTCTTTTAGTGATACAAAGAGGCTGGATAATTTTTCTTGAGCTGTGAGGAATGCATATGTATTTTGTCAACTATTAAATCCTTCAATTCTGCCTCTTTAATGTTTTTTTAATCTCTGTCCTTTTATATACACTCCCAGAGTTGTTTCTTTACACCAGGCTAATACCTTCTCTTTTTTGAAGCTTTGCAATGTCCATGTCTACTTGTAGTCTAACCCTCACCAATTAGTACCCCATACTGCTAATGGAGTGACCTTTCTAAAACATTAAGTATTACCATTTTCTTCTACTTCAAACTCCTCATTATACTGCCTCATCCAGAAAACATCCCTTTTTTCTCACTATCCCACCTACTGTCTCTATATATTTAACCCTAATATTCTACTTAAAAAGTAAATGGGAGATAATAGCCTGTGATTTTTTATGAGTACTCATTATTTCATCCCCAGTGCCCAGTTCATTTTCTAGTACATACTAAGCATTAAGAAAGTTTCTGTTGAATGATTAAAATAAAAATTTATAATATCTGGGCTAGAGACCAGGATAAATGAGGATTTGGGATTTGTAAATATAGTTACCATAACCTTTCCCCCTCTCCCCCCTCCCCTAGTGACCATAAACATTTGTTTAAAGATTTATTTATTTGTTTTAGATACAGAGGGAGTGGGAAGGGGCAGAGGGACAGGGGAGAGAGAATCCTAAGCAGACTTCACACTGAGCGTGGAGTGAAATGCAGGGCTGGATGCCACAACCCTGATATTAGGATCTGAGCCGAAACCCAGAGCTGGAGTCTTAACTGACTGTGCCACCTAGGCACCCCAACCATCAGCTTTTAAACTTCACTTTATTAATAACAGTAGCTGTAATCTCTTGACTGCATACCATATTATAGACTCAGGTGTTAGAAAACAAAGAGAACACTTACACTGAGCCTGTGTCTTTACAATGTCAATTTGCTTAATGAAGGCACTAAAACTCTAATCATTCTGCTTTGTCTTTGGTCTACACAGTTCCATATAACTACTTGTGATTATGTGATTTAGGAACAAATTGATCAACTATGGCCTGCCTTTTCATCCAGCCTCCTTTACACTAAGATAATATTCTTTTTTGTTGCTTGTTAAGATTTTATTTTTAAGTAATCTCTACACCCAATGTGGGGCTCGAATTCATAACCCTGAGATCAAGAGTTTCAAGTTCCAACAACTGAACCAGCCAGGCACTCCAAAAATAATATTCTTCTTTAGCCTTTGGATCATATTTAACATTTGGTGCAAGGAGAAAGGGTATGGGTAAACTATCACAGCAGTATGAAAAGTCTCACTGAGATAACTTAAATATTTTTCCTATTGGTACATCTTGAAATTGGTGTGGAAGGGGTTATTGGGTTTCTCTGTAACTGTTTAGATGAACAATATTTGAAAGGCAAGATAGTATCGGTCTACAAGGAGCCTATTCAATTCTGCCACCTATTTTTCCTGGAAATCATGTTATTTGTTAGTTGACAAATTGTGGAAATTAATAGCCTGGTCATATTTACTGGCCTTTAAGACATGTTCCAATTGCTTTTGTAGTGGTCAAGTGTTTATTTTTGTTGCAAACAGAAATCTCAGTCCTCTTTTCATTGCATTATGTTATCTAACTTTGCAACTTTGTGTGATATTGGGCCATAATTTGCAGTAGGTTATTGTTATTATTGTAATGAAGAGCAATTTTCAGAATACTTTTTACAAAGATGTGTGTTCAAAAGCAAATTCCTTTCTTCTGCATATATAAATTTAATAGTTAATTGAAAAAAACTGTCTTTGACATTTCAGAGAAGCAGCTTGACTACATATGAGTTTTAAAAATGCTGTAAATATAGTTTGCTTTGCCATTGAATTTAACATATCTAATTGAGTTCTAGAATTACTTCCTCTAATCAGATGGTATAAACATAAACAGTTTAGTTGATAATAGTTATTATCACCATCATCACCGTCATTATTTATTGAAATGTTTACTAGATTCTTTAAATACAATATAATATTTAAATATATTTAATGATATGCAGAATGTTAGAATAATTATTTTCTCATCACATTATGTTAAGAAGTTTCCCGTAAGAGGTGGTCCAAATATCTCCTAGGAAAATAGAGCTTCTTAAGGCATTTTCTGTTACCCAACATTTCTTCAGGTGTGATAGTGTATCCATCTCCCTCACTAAATTGAGTTTCTTGAGAATCAGGGAGATGGCTACACTATTACTTTTAAGACAACATATGAAAATTTATGACAATATACTCAAATTGAAGTTCTGCTAGCCTTGTTTACTCTTCTTGCTCTCCCCCATTCTTATTATGAGGAAATATCAGGACAGGAAATAAATTGAATGATGTAAGAAACAGAACATAGTAAACAACAGTATATAAAAATGTACTTTAGAAAAAGGGTTACTCCAGGAATTCAGATATTTGGCAGAAGTTTCAGATCAAGAATACATGAAATTTTGTAAGTCAATAAAGAGATAAAGAGCCCAGTTAAAAACAGGCAAACAAGTGAACAGATACTTCACAAAGTAGTCATATAAATGATAAAGAAGTCCATTAAAAGAAGTTCACCATCACTCATAATGAAAGAAATCCAAATTAATGCCACAATATGATATCAATGCACTTCCAGTCTAATAGCTAACATTTAAAAGACTGTAAATATCAAGTGTTGGCAAAGATATGGAACAACTGGAGCTCTCATGCAATACTGGTTGAAATGTAAGAAGGTACAACAATCTTTGAAAACAGGTTGGCAGTTGCTTTAGAGTTAGGCATATACTTACTCTGTGATCCAGAATTCCACTCTTAGGTATTTACTTAAGAGAGATGAAAGTATGCATCCACTTTGATTTATCTATAGATGTTCATAGCACTTTTATTCATAACAGTCAAAAATTGGAAATAAAATAAGTGATCATCAACAGTTTTGATAAATTGTGATAATTCTTTAAAATGGAATAAGTTCTCAGAAAAAAGGAACAATATTGCTGACAAACAATAACAATACAATTAAATCTCAAGCCCAGCGTACAAGTAAAAGAAACTAGACACAAAGGAATACATACTGTATGGTTTTACTTATATAAAATTATAAGTAGAATATATCTAATCTATAATGATAGGAAGATCAGTTTGTTTGGGAGAGGGGCTAAGAATAAGAATTGACTGGGAAGGACACAATGAAAGCTATTAGAGATAATGGAAATTTTCTGTCTTGATTGTGGTCATGCTTACATGCATGTATGGATTTATTAAAAATAAACTGTACACTCACTGAATTAGTATATTTTATGCAAATTATATCATATACACATACACGTTGTTATTTTCACTAAAACACACCCAAACCAGTAAATAATGGAGAGTAGAGAAGAAAACTAGTAAAATTAGGAAAGAACTAAAACCTAAAACCAAAGATATGAAAAAAATGTAAGAGAGTAAAATTTAGACCAAATTGAGAACCTAATATTCAATACATACATATTTCTGTGGGGGTCACAAAAGTAATGTTTTCTCTAAAGTAAGTTATGGATCTTAAAATAAGTAATTAATGATTCTTTAATTTTTAGGTAAGAACTATGGCAATAGATGCGCTTCAAGGAAAATGGAGTCTATCTCCATAAAAATTCGGATGTACACTGAATGGTGGTGGGACAAAAATGACTGAAGGAGTCAAGTATTTGCATAGATGCACCATATTTATTTCCTTCAAGCTCTTGTCTACGATGAGTAGTCATAGAGAAGCTTTGCTATCTGCAGCTTTAATGTGAATTGTGTTTCCCTGCTACAGGAATAACTTATTTCTTTCAAAGCGGAAAATGATGAAATCAAATGAAAAATGGTTACCTATAGGTATTATGAAAGTATATTATTTTGAAACAACATACTTAAATTGCAGTCATGGCTGATCTGATTTGCAGCTCTTACTCATCCTCATTTTTTTTTTTTTTAGTTTTAATTACTCTTCCCCTTTTTATCTCGAACAAACAGCAGAGCAATAAATGAGAGATATTAAAGAAAGGAGCATAGTAAACAAGAGTATGTGAAAAATATATTAGACAAAAAAACCATTTTAAGTCATTAAAAAGAACATTGAGGAGGTACCTGAGTGGCTCAGTTGTTAGGCGTCTGCCTTCGACTCAGGTCATGATCCCGGAGTCCTAGGATCGAGTCCCACATCAGGCTCCCTGCTCCCTGCTTGTGTTTCCTCTCTAGCTGTGTTTCTCTCTGTCAAATAAATAAATAGAATCTTTAAAAAAAAAGAACATTGAGACTATATATAAAGGTCAATGATGTAAAAAAACGGAAATACATGAACGTTAAGTGAGTACCCATTCATGGGAAACATGAAGATAAAAATTAACTAGCAAAAATAAAAGCTATATTAGACATGTCAATAATTAGAATATACTCTACTATAGGGGCACCTGAGTGACTCAGTTGATTAAGCGACTGCCTTCTGCTCAGGTCATGATCCTGGAGACCCAGCATCAAGCCCCACATTGGGCTCTCTGCTCAGCCAGAAGCCTGCTTCTCCCTCTCTCACTCCCCCTGTTTGTGTTCCCTCTCTTGCTGTGTTTCTCTCTGTCAAATAAATAAATAAAATCTTAAAAAAAAGAATATAGTCTACTATAAACAGAACCATTGATACAATTAAAAAGACCTGAGAAAACCAAGTAGATTTGAGAGAAAGATGAGGTCAAAAGCAATTTGAAATGTCCAAAATTCATGTTGAATTTTGTATGAAATATAATGTATGAAAACATATTTATGTATGCAATCGAAAAAAAATTGCGCTTCAGTTTTCCAGTCAAAAGGTAATATTTTGCAGTTAAAAAGTGAGTGGGAGAAGGAAAGTAAATGGGAACTAGGGTAATCTAGGGAGGGAAATGAAACAACAGAGACTTTGGACACAAAAACAAACTGAAGGACTTAGAGGGAGGGGGGTGGAGCGATGGGAGAGCCTGGTGGTGGGTACTGGGGACACCTAAAGCATGGAGCACTGGGTGTGGGGAATAGGGAATGAATCTTGGAACACTGGAAAAAAATTTTTTAGTAACAATAAAAATATATATATATATATAAGCAAAAAAATAAATAAATAAAATGTAAAAAAAAAATGATTGTCGGTGTTAGCTTAGATATAAAGATCTTGGAAGTCATCATTCTAATATTTACAGCAAGAAAAAAGCTGAACAAACCTACAATAAATTATTTTTTTTTTTTGGATCCATCAGAGAACTGAGGTCATAGGGTAAACTGCCATTTCCTAATCTGGAAAAATAGGCAAATACAGAGATCAGCCTGCCTGGAGAAGAAACCACTGGGGTCAAGATATGGTGGGTAAACTAAAGTGATAATTTTGAGAAATAGCTAAAGGCCATGACCTAGCTTGAGACAGAAATTTCTCGAAGCCCTCTTAAGTATATCCCTACAGTTTTTGGGTTCTATCTTCAGGAAGTCTACTTGGGTTCTCATGGTGGAAGTCCAAGAAAAAATACCCTCTCACGGGGAGGGGAAAAGTAACCATTTGAAATACACTGATTGTTCTCCATAACAAAGGCCAACTCTCCAAGGGAAATAAATCTTTACCAGATTTTTAGCTAACTCATGAAAAGGGCAGTTAGCAACTGTAACCCTCTGGAACCTTCCTGTTTCACATAAAGTCAGAGAAAAGTAGCTAAGAAACATTTCAAAAGGTCACCTTCTAAGGGCTCAGGCCCACTAAGACTGAGATTTGATAGTAAAATGACAGAATGATTCCTCATATTCATACCTTACCACCGTAGTAACAAGATTTCTGAATAATGACAATGGTTTAGAGTGAAAAGACTAAAAGACACAGACCCTATTTAAGAAGAGGTTTGGGGTATGGAAACCCAAAGACTAGAGAATCCAGAAAAACAAGGATTCAAGAGGAATTTGAGCTCTCTGACACTTACAGCTATAGAAAACATTAAACACAACCCAAATCATAGATAACTTAATATAGAACTTCACACTAAAGGTCTTTTATCTTAGTTTTAATAACCTAATGCATCACATCTGGCTTTCAACAGCCATACAACAAATATGAAATGCAAAGAAAAAAAGACAATCTAAAGAGACCAAAATAAGCCTAACTACCAGACTCATACATAAAATGTTTTTTTAAAATGATCAGCCAGGTAATTTTAAATAGTTGTAACTAACATGTTAGGGGCTCTAATGGAAATGATATGCAAGATCAGATGAGTTCATGTAAGAAGAGATATGGGAAATGTAAGAAAGTATGGGGAAAGAATACTACAAATTAAGAACATAGTAACAGGGATGCCTGGGTGGCTCAGTTGTTAAGTGTCTGCCTTCGGCTCAGGTCCTGATTCCAAGGTCTTGGGACAGAGCTCCGCATTGGGCTCCTTGCTCCATGGGAATCCTGCTTCTCCCTCTCCCACTGCCCCTGCTTATGTTCCCTCTCTTGCTGTGTCTCTCCGTGTCAAATAAAATCTTTTAAAATTAATAAAAATAAATAAAAACACAGTAACAGAAATGAAAAATGTTTTTGGTAGGCTCATGAGTAGAATTAGACACCTGAGAAACTAATTAGTAAGCTTTAACATTTGCCATTAGAAACTTCTCAAATCGAAATACAAAGAGAAGACAGAATAAAAAAAATCACAAAATATTCAATTATAGTGGAACAATTTTAAAATGTTTCGCATATGAATAGTTTGAATAAAAGAAGGAGAAAGAAGGAAGAAATAATGGTTCAGAAGAAATATTTGAGGTAATAATGGCTCAGAATTTTTCAAAATTAATGACAGGTATGAAACCTTACATACAGAGTTCAACTTTTAGAAAAAAATTATATAAGTAAATTTTCATGAACTTTTACTTGGCAATAGATTCTTAAATGGGACACCAAAATCTCACCCAACAAAAGAAGAAATAGATAGTCTTCATTGAAATTAAAAACTTTTGTGCATCAAAGAACACTATTAAGAAAGTGAAAAGAGAGTTAACAGAATGGGAGAAAATACTTGCAAATAAAAATCTGTGAAGATTCTAGTTCTAGAAAGTAGAAAGAAAACCTTAAAACAAAAAACAAAGATTTAGACTTAAAAATAATAAAGAGAAAATACATTTACAATACTGAACTTATCAAAAGCAATCTATGTATTCAAATCTGTATTGTTCAAGGGTCAACTGAACAGGTAATTAATAATTGGCATCTCTGTTGGCTCTAGATCACTATTTCTGCCTACTCGCCTTACTACTTTATCTTTTAAAGATTTATTTATTTATTTGAAAGAGAGAGAGAAAGAGTAACTAATGAGAGGAGGAGCAGAGGAAGAGAATCTTCAAGTAGGCTCCCCGCTGAGGAAGGAGCCAGATGCAGGACTCTATCCCACAAACCATGAGATCATGACCTGAGCAAAAACCAAGAGTCAGATGCTCAAAAGACTGAGCCAGCCAGGGTCCCCTGACTTTACTATTTTAAAGATAAAACTTTAATGCAGCTTCATTCACTTAAACAGATCAACCCATTTCTATGTTTAGAAAGTTTTGAGGTTAATATTTAGTGATGCTTAATTAACTGTGGCAACAACAAATAAAAAATTGAACTAAAAAAGAAAACATATCAAGCCATGAAAACACATGGATAAACTTTAAATGCATATTGCCAAGTAAAAGAAGCCCTTCTGAAAAGCCTATATACCGTATGATTTCAATTACATGATATTCTGGAAAAAAGCAAAACAACAGATAGTAAAAATATCAGTAGTTGCCAGAAGGGAATGGAAGGAAGGGTTTAGTAAATAGGTAAAACATAGGAAAATTTTATGATGCTGAAACTGTTCTTTATGATACTGTAATTATATATATATGACATTATACATATATCAAAACCTATAGAACCTTATAGAATGAAGAGTGAACCCTAATGTATGGAAATTGAAAAATATATTTAGAAAGTTGGGAGAACCCAAGAAAGAATGCAGACTATGTATTGTTAGTGTTTGAAACAATTTCTCTGAAGGATTTTGGAAGATAGGCACTGCCATAAGTAACTTAAGAAATGAGTGGGGTCTAAAAGAAAACACAAAGGAACTTGTTGGAGAAATAATTGATTCTAGGACTGTGTTAGGAAATACACAGAATGAGTCTAGAGCATCCTGTAGTGTCATAAAACAAGCAGGTTCTCAAAAGGGAAATGCCCACTTTGATGGGAGTATGTCAAGGGGACATAGGGACTAATTTAAACAGCTCCCAAAGTTGGAAGATATTTGAGTAATCAAATAAGTCATATTGAATTATTAAACCAAAGTATAAAATAAGTATCCACAAAGCTGTACTTCTTAAATTAATAGAGTAAATAAATAAATGTGGGAGAATAGATAAATCTTCCAGAAAGAATTTCAGATAATTTATGTAGATAATCCTCCCTTAAGGAGGTGAAACATAACTCCCCACTTTTTAAGTACAGTATAGAAAAAGGGAAAAAAGAGTAATTCTACACTGGATGATTCTAACAAATTCCTCAGCCAGGTCATCAAAACCAACATCAATGGCGACAAATAATGTTAATAACATATACCCTTGATATGATGCATTGAAAGTGGCACTGCACCTCTATGGGTTTCCTTGAAAGAGGATAGAACCACAGTCTGATCATGAGAAAAACATCAAATTCCAGTTGAGAGACATTCTACAAAATACCTGACCAATAGTCCTCAAAACTATGAAGATCATCAAAAACAAGCAAATTCCAAAAACTAGTCACAGCCAGGAGAAGCCAAAGGATGTATGAAGACTAAAACTTCATGAGGCATCCTGAATAAAATCAATGAAACAGAGAAAGAACAGTAGGTGAATGATAAGGAAATCTGAATAAAATATGGATTTTAGCTAATAATAATGTATTTATATGTAAAAGCAATTAAATAAATACAAGTAATGTAGCTCATTAATTTTACAAACACAGCACAATAAGGCTAATTGTTAGTAATAGGAGAAACTATATAGAATACATAGTAACTCTTTGTACAATCTTTCCAATTTTTCTGTAATCTACAATTTTTTTGAATATTAAAAAAAAAGAATATAAAGTCTATTTGGGGTGTCTGAGTGGCTCAGTTAGTTAGGTGTCTGACTCTTGATTTTGGCTCAGTTTATGATCTCAGGGTTGTGAGATCAAGCCCTCTGTCAAGCCCTGTGTTGGGCATGGAGTCTACTTAAGATTAGACATATTTTCCCTAATTTACTGAATTTTTTAAGTATAAAGCAACTGTCTTCATATATATCCAGGCACAATAAAAAAGACACCTAGCAGGGGCACCTGGGTGGCTCAGTCATTAAGCATCTGCCTTTGGTGCCCCATATCAGGCTTCCTGCCAGGCTTCCTGCTCGGCCTGCTTCTCCCTCTCTCACTCCCCCTGCTTGTATTCCCTCTCTAGCTGTTTCTCTCTGTCAAATAGATGAATAAGTAAAATAATAAAAATAATAATAGAAATAATAGAAATAATATAAAATAATATAAAAATAATAAAAATAATAAAATATAGAATAAATAAAAATAAAAACCACACAAAATATTTTATTTTATCTTTATTTTTTTTTAAGATTTTATTTATTTGACAGAGAGAAACACAGCGAGAGAGGGAACAAAAGCAGGGGGAGTGAGAGAGGGAGAAGCAGGCTTCTCATGGAGCAGGGAGCACGATGTGGGACTCAATCCTGGGTCTCGGGGATCATGACCTGAGCCGAAGGCAGTCGCTTAACCAACTGAGCCACCCAGGCGCCTCAACACAAAATATTTTAAATTTATAAAATATAATAAAGAAATGAAAATAAATAATAAATAAATTAATTGATATGTCTATATTTTATATTTATATGAAAATAAAATGAACTATAAATAATAAATTATAAATAAATTAATAAAGTCATCTAGGATAGAAATTCAGGCTGGTTTCAAAATTTCACAGAAACATTTGGTGCCAAAGTAAAACTACAGTGATTCAAATAAGAAGGTGGAGCGTCAAGATGTATGACTCAAGAATCTCATACCTATCCAAGTTAATGAATGTTCTAATATAAAAAGTTTGACAAAAGATATTTGTGAACCTGAAAAGGACTGAAAATTCATAGTACCACAACCATGTTTTGAAATATTTTCTTGAACTAGTCAATGGATCAAATTAAAGAAGGTCAGATCTTGGAAATGTGGAGATTGGGGTATGAAAGAACCTGTGAAAATTATATAATTAAGGGCAAATATTTGTGGGTATTATTCTTAAAGAACAGGACATAAAGTTATAGTGATTGGTAATGTAAATATGTAATCCATCTAACAAAAAAGAAGAGGTTGAGGAAGAAGAGCTGGAAGAACTTTGAAACTGCAATTTTCCTCAGCTTTTATAGCTACAGGTTAGTGTTTCAAGGACAGGTATTTAGATTTTTTCAGTAATACCTAAACAGCACTTAAAATAGTGCCTGGTACGTGGCAAATACTCAAAAAATACTTATTGAGTGAATAACAGAATATCAATAAGTATCATCTAAAGCTGACTAATAAATAGGGATTGATTAGTATTTAAATTTTCAATGATATAGTCTTTTCAAATGATCAGAAGTGCAAAAAATCAAACACACACAAACCTTATGTATAAGAAAGTCCAGAAATTCTATTACTAGTAAAGTTGACTTTTAACAGCCTTTTCCTTGATGCACAAAGTATATTCCACAATAAAGTTCTAGCATGCATTTCTATGCAACAAAATAGCTTAACATTAAAATATATAAAGAAAAAATATGAAATAGAAATAAACACTACTGCTTACTGCACTCCATTCTGGATCATCCACTTTTTTATTTCCTCAACTTCAGTAAGATATAAATTGACATATAACATTGTGTAACTTTAAGTTGTACAACATGATTTGATGTACTTACAGATTACAATATATTTATCATCACAGTGTTTCCCAATATCTTCATCACATCATATAATTAGCATTTCCTTTTGGAGTGAGAAGAACATTTAAGATCTACTCTCTTAGCAACTTTCAGGTTTATAATTCAGAATTGTTATCTATAACCACAATATTGTACATTAGATTCCCAGAACTTACTCATCTTCTAACTGGAAGGTTGTACTCTGGCCAGCATCTCCTCATTTTCACCACTCTTAGCCCCTGGTAACTACCATCCCCCTCTTTGTTTCTGTAAGTTCAGCTTTCATACATTTCACACATAAGAGAAATGATACTATAATTTGTCTTTCTCTGTCTAACTTACCTCACATAGCATAATGTCCTCCAGGATCATCCACGTTGTTGCAAAGGTAGAATTTCCTTTTTTCTCATTTCCTTCTTTCCTTCTTTCTCGTGTGTGTGTGTGTGTGTGTGTGTGTGTGTAGATGTAGATATATCATATACATGTGTGTGTATGTGATTTACATCTTATTTATCCATTCTTTCACTGAAGGGCACTTAGTTGTTTTTTTTTAAAGATTTTATTTTTTTATTTGACAGAGAGAGATACAGCCAGAGAGGGAACACAAGCAAGGGGAGTGAGAGAGAGAGAAGCAGGCTTCCCGCCGAGCAGGAAGCTCGATGTGGGACTCGATCCCGGGTCTCCAGGATCATGACCTGAACTGAAGGCAGTCGCTTAACCAACTGAGCCACCCAGGCACCCCTTAGTTTGTTTTTATATCTTGTTTATTGTGAATGTTGTTACAATAAATGTGGGGATACAGATATCTTTTCCACATCCTATTTCCAGTTCCTTTGGATATATACCCAGAAGTGGGATTGCTGGATCATATCATAGTTCTAGTTTTAACTTTTTTGTAACCTACATTCTGTCTTC
Source organism: Spilogale gracilis (assembly GCA_004023965.1). Taxonomy (NCBI): domain Eukaryota; kingdom Metazoa; phylum Chordata; class Mammalia; order Carnivora; family Mephitidae; genus Spilogale; species Spilogale gracilis. Next base: position 212,700 of record PITA01000292.1, read on the forward strand.
CACAATGGCTGTGCCAATTTACATTCCAACTAACAGTGTGTAAAGTTTCCCTTTTCTTCACATCCTCGCTAGCACTTAATTATCTCTTGTCTTCTTGATGATAGTTATTGTAACAGGTGTGAGGTGATACTGTGGTTTTGATTTGCATTTCCTAGATGGTTAATAATGTTGGCATCTTTCCACACATCTATTCCAGGCCATGCCCATCCCCTTAATGCATATAGCCAAAATGATTAAATAAACGAATTCTTTTGAAACTTTAATAAATACAAAATGTGAATACTGTATGAACTTTTCTAAGACCAAACACTAAAAATATTAAAATATTATTTATAAAATCCTCATAATGCTAACAATAAAACCTTACAAAAGGGCACCTGAAAAATCTACAAACTACTCTCTATATATAATTTTGATGAAAATATCTTAAATATAACATTAGAAAATAGAATCAGGCTGTTGAGTATATAATAAACCATGAACAAATGGAGCATTTACTTAAAAATGTAAGGATGGTTCTGTATTACTGTATTAATGATTAAAAAATCATTATTACTTACCACATCAATAAGCCAAAGGAGGAAAAACATAGTTATCCCAATGAATTACAAAGTATTATTTAATATAATTCAATATCCATTACATTTTTAAACAAACCTTTTAGAAATTTGTCATCAGCAATGATGTCCTAGAAGCTTTTCCATTAGAATCAGAAGCAAGAAGTCTATTTTCTAGCACTGTATCAATTTGAGGGGTTTTGGAAGTACTAGCTAGTGTAATTAGACTAAAATAAATCATATTGGCAAATGAACAGTGGAAACAAAAATATTATTTATAAATGATAGGATTGTATGTTTTGAAAATGCAAGCGAATCAATGGAAAAATTCTTAGAAACAAAATAATTCAGTACACTTACTGGTTAGAAAATTAATACACAGGAGTCAATTATCTTTTCTATAAATAATAAGCTAGTTTCAGAAGATTATGGAAGGAAACACCTTATTTACAATAACACAACATCATCAGCTGAGTTTATGAGTGTATTTAATACAGAATGTCCATGACTGATAAGAAAATATGTTAAACCTCTATTATGTTACATGGAAAGTTACTGTGTTGTCTGAGAAGATACTCCAAATATTTAGAGTCTTTTTGATTTATTTATTAAATTATTTGATTCTATTGTCATATTAGTAAGATTCATCCATTTTATTGTCTTTTAGTCATGAGAAAATGAGTCTAAAATTATCTTAAAAATAAATATGTGAAAATAACAAGGATATTAAAAGTAGAAAAATGAGGCAAGACTAAGTCTATTATATATTGGTTAGGTAATACTCCAAGAATAGATCAAATAATAGAACAGAATAGAGAAGTGGAAACAATTTTGTGGGGATTCAGTATATCCTAAATAAGTAGGAATAAAATGGATTATTATTCAATAAATTTTGTTGGGACAATTGACTAGCTCTTTTGGAAAAATTTAGAAATGTGCATTTTTATCTCAAACTTTACAGTGAGATAAAGTCAATCTTTTTTTAAAAAAATATTTTATTTATTTATTTGACAGAGAGAAACACAGCGAGAGAGGGAACACAGGCAGGGGGAGTGAGAGAGGAAGAAGCAGGCTTCCAGCTGAGCAGGGAGCCTGATGCAGGGATTGATCCCAGGTCTCCGGGATCTTAACCTGAGCCGAAGGCAGTACCTTAACCAACTGAGCCACTCAGGTTCCCCGAGATAAATTCAATCTTGATAAGTAATAATAATAAAGCCCTAAAATAAAATAAGATTCCATATGATTCCAAAAATTATTTTTTATAATCTCAGATAGGATAATGCTTTTCAAAATAGGGCATAGAAACTATAAATCCATAAAAGAAAAGCTCATACTTCTTTATATATCAAAACTCTAAACATACCATAAAGTCAGAAAGTAAACTGAAAAAAAAAATGTTTACAGTGTATTGACAATTCAATTCACTAATACAGAACGAGGTCATATAAATAAGGAAAGTATGAACCAGCAATAGAAAAATGGGCAAACCATATGAATGAAAATATACTGCAAAAGAAATAAATGTAGCCAATAAGTACATTAAGAGATGTTCACGTAAGAGTTTTGTAAGAAATTCAAAATTGTGATATTAAAACTGCCAAACATGTGTAAAGTCTGACAGCAACCCATTCTCAGTATTTAAGAGTGGACCCAATAAACATCACTTATTAATCCTCCATATTTCTATACAAATTGAGAAATGAAACTAAAGAGTAAGGCAGAATTAAACAGTTACCTGACCTAACAGTGTTGGGCTAAGGCATGACTATCCCTTGTCTCCATTAGTAGATTTCATGTTTGCTCTGTGCAGCTTCACCTTAAGGGAAAGGGAAATTGAATGGACCAGACCAAGTATGGACAATTAATTCTCCCCAAATTTACCAAACACATTAAGTTACTCCAAGTCCTTGAGGAGGCGGCGAAAAGGCAAACCTATAGTAGGAATTCCTGTCCCTCCACATGGAAGAAAGTATCAGTGCTAGAAGAAGCATGTTCTTTAATTAGTCTTTTGACCTTTTAAATTTTAACCCATTAACCATAGTCATTATATCTATGTTTAGCCAGCGTTTGGCTATTTACTTCAGTGGAAGAGATTGGCAGTCTTTCAAGACAGTCCTGCTCCCTCCTTTCTGAGGCTGATTCTCCTATACTAACCACTCATTCTTTGATATCTTTCTGGGACTGCAGTTGGTCAGCATCGATTTTACCTGCAAAAAGTTCTGAAATAAATCAGAAGCCAAGCCAAAATTTATTCCTCATTCTGTTTTTGAGCTGAAGTTATGTCCAGCCATTATGTTCATCATATACTCTCAGAGGTTCTGCAGTGTGAGTAAAGGGCATTATTAAGATGCTCTAACAATAAGATGCCAACCATAAGATCACCTACATTTGAATATGTTGCCCCATTATCAAATTCCCAGAGAGAAATAAAAGTTCAAGAATTAATTCTCCTAGAAAGTTAACGTCCAAAGATATTAAATTTCAAAATACTTAAGACCTTTGAATTATTTTGCTTTTGCTAGTTAAAAATCCAAATTAAAATTTTCCCCAGTTTATCAACCCCTTAATCTCAGATATAGATCTCATAAATACTTGGATAGAATCATCATTATTTTGGCGACTTCACCCTGGACTCTCAGTGCAATGGGTGTAGTTCGTTCACACCCTCAGTACCTTCATTGCCAAGACTTTGCCTTGATTTTTAAATATTTTAGAGACACAGGACACTTAATTATCATAATGCCAGCCACAAATATGCCAGATCTATTTTTTTAAAAAGGCAGTTATGCCAAGCAAAATCATTGCCCTTGAATGTAGTACTTAATTGTGTAAAACCCATAACAAAGACTCAGTAGTGTCTGAAGGAAAAAGGATAGACAAAGCATTCCTAATACTAGCTTCACCAAAATATTAATTAGAGGCTAGTTGTCCCAAATCTACAATCTATATACTTGAACATAACCGGGAGAAATCTGCCTTCAAAAAAACAAATTTTGACACTGTCCATAATACTTAGCTTCTATTTGGGGTAGGGGAATCCATTTATGCAAATTGGTACCTGTCTTAGAAAGAAGCACTTGAGATATCCTAGCCTTTATTCCAAGATTTTGTTTTGCAAATTTTTGTACAGCAAAGGTGAAAGAATTTTGTCATGGACATCCAGATAACCACCATCTAGACTCTACTATTAACACTTTATATACTTGATGTATAACACATCTATCCATTTATTCATTCCTCTATCCATCCATCAATCCATTTTATTTTTGTAGAATATCAAAGTAAATTGCAGACATCACTACAGTACAGTTATTAACAAGAATTAATACTTATTTACAGTAATTTTCCTTTGTTGTAAAATGTACGTGCAAACAAAGACAGGTATTGAGGACAATCATTGAGTTTTGACAAGTACATTCATCCATATAAGCCAAATCTCTGTGAAAGTACAGAGTATCAGCCCAGAAGGTTTTCCTATGCTCTTCCCAGTTTATCTCCATCCCAACCACCCTGAGGAAACCAACATATGTAGCTTTGCCTGTTCTAGAACATCATATAAATAGAACCATATAGTATATGTACTCTCTTGCTTTTTTCACTTTTATTTAGTATAACGTTTTTAAAGTTAATGCATGTGTATAGCTGTTATTCTTTCCATTTTACTGCTCTGTTCAGCATCCCTTTAGCAACTTCAGCTTGGGATCTCAGTGGGATGGGTATAGTTCCTTCATATGGATAACACAATTTGTTAATCCATTCTTCCTTCAATGTACACATGAATGCTTACAGTTTTGACTATTATGAATAAAGCTGCCTTGAACATTCACAGACAAGATTTTTGGGAAATACGTAATTATTTCTCTTGGAAAACTACCTAGGATGGAATTGTTGTGCCATAAGGTAAGGGTAGGTTAGTTTTATAAGAAACCATCAATATCCTTATACCACTTTATACTCTCACCCATACTATATGAGGGGCTCAGTCTCATGACTCTGAGCCAAAATCAAGAGTCAGACACTTTAACTGCCTGAGCCACCCAGGTGCCCTTTGCCCATTTTTATTGGGTTTTTGTCTTTCTGTTATTGATATATAGGAGTTATTTATATATCCTGGATAAAGTTCTCTTACAGATATGTTTTGAGAATACTTTTCACTTTCTATGGTTTGCCTATTCATTTGAATTGTGTCTTTGGTAAGCAGAATTTTAAATTTTTCGTGAAGTATAATTTATCATTTTTATAGTTATTTTCTCCAAGTCATCTGAAAATCTTTGCCTATACTGAAATTAAAATATTCCCCTCTTTTTCTCTAAAAGCTTTATAATTTTTAAAAAACTTTATAATTTTTGACTTTGTGTTTGCCTATAGTTCATCTTGTGGCTGTGTGTGCTGTGATGTAGAGTTTATTATGCTTATTTTTCTCCACCAAATATACTTATTTCAGCTCATTTTGTGGAAAACATTTTTCTTTCTCTATTGGATTGCTTTGGCACTTTTGCCATGACCAAGTGCATGTTACTCTGTATCTAGTCTGTCTACTCTGTTCCATTCATCTGTTTCTCAAACATTATTAAAATAAAACAACCTATGTCTCAATGTGATTCAAATAAAACATTTTTTTTGATTTGTTTAGATTTATACTCAATTTTGAAATCAGAAAATTTCATTTCTCCAACTTGTTCTTTTTCAAGCTTGGATTGAATAATCTGTGTCTCCTTATTTTTTTCCACATAAATTTAACTTAACTTTTAAACTATATATAAAAAAAGGGTTACTGGAATTTTTGTTGAGATTGCATTGACTCTATTGATATTTGGGAGAAAAACTGACCTCTTAGTGAAATGGATTCTTTTACTCCATAAAAAAATTATCTCTTTTTATTTATATTTCCCTTCAGTGCTTTAAGAAATGCCTTTTACTTGTAGTGTGGAGGGCTTGCTAAATGACCTATTAGTTCTAGTATGTGCTTTGTAGAATCCGTAGATTTTTCTACATAAAAATCTTGTCATCTTCAAATAAAGATAGGTTTGTGTTTCTGATTTTTACGCCTTTAATTTTTTCTTGTCTTATTGCAGTGGCTGAAACAATCACTACAATTTTGAATAGAAATGTTAAGAATAAGTAGCCTTACCTTTTTCTCCATCTTATAGGAAAACTATTTAGTGTTTTACCATTTACTATGGCTTTAACATTTTTTGTTGCTACTTTTTATTATATTAAGTAAATTGCCTTATCCCTAGTATAAGTTTCTTTTTATCATGTTTATATATTGAATATTGTCAACTTTATTTTGCTTCTATTAAAATTATCATATGGTTTCTCTTCATTGTTCTCTTAATATTGTAAAAAACATCAATTAATGTTTGAATGTCGAATATATTTTACATTTTTGAAATAAACTCTACTAGATTATCTAACTCTATTTCCTAATATTTAGGAATTTTTCTATATATGTTTATAAGAGAGATGGATTTATGCTTTTTAATGTACTACTTTCAAATTTGATGCTAGGAATATACTAGATTTTAAAATGGAGTCAGAAATGTTTTCTTCTACTCTGTTTAATGAATTTATGTATTCTTGCTATGATTTCTTCCTTAAATATTTGATAGATTTTGTCAAGGAGGAGGAATTTCCTCTGCCCTTAAAAGTTCTTCTAGAGAGACTAACAGTCAAATTGACATGAGTCAGATAACAGGAAAAAACAAATTTCGTTTTGTATATATAAGGATTCTACACAGACTTGGAATTCCTAAGACAGTCAGGTAAAATGAGGTATGTCATCCTGAACCAAGGGAATAAGGGTCTAGGACTTCAAAGGGAAGGAATGTAATTCACAGGAAGATGAAAAAAGTAAATATCTGGTAAACAAATATTTGCTGGGCCACTCAGAAACAATGGGACATAAAAGACTGATCATGCATGCCTTGCTAGGTTTCTCTCTACCACCCAGTTAATATCATAATGTAGTTATCTATGGTACTATCTCTCCTCCTGGAAGAGGTCCTCTATCTAAATTCTTTTTAGACAATTGAGGAAGGAGGTGAAGACCTTTTCTGAATCTGCTGGGTTTTTATACCTTTTTAACTCAAAATAATCTTCATGCCAAAGGGGCCCATCTTGTTTATCTATCCTCGGCCCCTACAAATTCATCAGTGAATCCACCTGTGCTTGCATTTTTCATTGCAGGAAATTTTGATAGTAAATTCAATTCATTTTATTGATGTAGGGCTATTTAGACTTTATGTTTTATTGTGTATTAATCTAGGTAAATTGCATTTTTCTTGAAATTTGTCTATATATCAAAGTTGTTGAATTCTCTGCAATAAAATGATGTAGAATATTATCTTATAACCATTTTAATGCCTCTAGCATCTATACAGAAAAAACTTCCTTTCATTCCTGGAATTAGTAATCTGCATTCTTGCTCTTATTTTCTTAGTCATTTTACCTAGGAGGTCTATCAATTTTGTGTCTCTTTTCCAAGACAAGTTTTTGGCTTTGTTAATCTTTCTATGTTGTTTGAATTTTTAATTTTATTTATTTATTGCTCATTATTATTATTTTTTTTCTCCCTTTATCCTCTTTTCCTAAATTTAGAAGGTGGAATCTTGAATAATTTTTAGGTTTTAGACCTACCTTTTCTCCCATGTAAACAATTGAAGGTATAGATGTTCCTCTAATCACTGCTTTAGCTATATTGCATAAATTTTCATATGTTCTAGTTTCATTATATTCATTTTGAAATATTTTCTAATTTCTCTTATGATTTATTCTTTGAACAATAAATTATCTGGAAATGTTTTAATTTAAAAATATTTGGTATTTTCTAGATATCTTACTGCTATTTATTTTTAATTTAATTTTATTATTTCAAGAGAACAAACTCTGTATTTCAGTCCCTTTAAATTTGTTGAGATTAGTTCTATGGTTGAGCTCAGGGTCTATCTCCTTTTGGCAAATGTACCATATCCACTTGGAAATAATTATGTTCTGCACTATAAGATTATAATGTACCATAAATATCAATTAGGTCATATCAATCGATAGTGTTTTTCAGGTTATCTATGTTTTTATTGATTTTTATCTAGTTCTACCATTTGCTGAGAGATATTAAATCCCCAACCACTGCGATGGAATTAACTATTTTCTCCTGTATTTTGGCCAAATTTTGCTTCATGTATTTTGAAGCTGTCTTATCAGATGCATGCACATTAATGATATTTATATCCTCCAAATAAATTAATCCTTCCATTGTTATGAAGTAGCTCACTTTTTATCTCTTCATCTCTTTGTTTTCAAGATTTGTCTGATATTAATTTAGCTCCTTCAACCTTATGTTTACATTATACTATTTTTAAGAAGTGTATAAATTTACAGAGTTGGCAATCCTATTCACCAGATCTTATTTGAGACTATTTTATTGCTTATTTAATTTATCTACATTCACATTTACACTTTGAGCCTATATATTTTCACTGATTTGCACTCTTTCTTGCAAAGTAGTGTGTGGATTGTTTTATAAATAGGAATTTTCCATCCAAGATCCCAGTGGTAACTTCCACTGTTGCTTACTATGGAATAGCTTAGTTCTCAGAGAACTGTCTTCTAAGGAAGACTACTCCCCTGTAATTAATGAATTTAGATTCATGCTGAGACCACATGTTTGAGAGTCTTTTGAGCCTGTGGACAATCCACATGAATCTAAATTTGTCTCTTTCACCATTGTTTTTTAGACACTGAGTGCACCATATATAGGGCTGCCTTTGTAAAGTTGTAACAGTTTTTTTTAGAGGAGAGGAGAGATGGGAGGGAGGCAGAGGGAGTGGAAGAGAGAGAATCTTAGGCAGGCTCCCAACCCAGCACAAGCCCAAGAGCCTGGATGTGGAGCTCAATCTCACAACCCTGAGATCATTACCTGAGCCAAAATCAAGAGTTGAATGCTTAACCATAATGCATAACCTGAGCCACCCAGGCACCCTAGGTTATAATAATTTTTACATGAAAACTCTGGAGTGTCGGGGATGGTGCATGATCAGCCCCTCCCGCTATGCCCAAGCCACCAGAAATTTTGGTGGAGGTACCTGTGAATGTGGGTAAAAGCCCCTCCAGGCTTCCCCACCAAGAATCCGGAAAGCCACGTACCTTGTGGGCCAGGGCAATATGTCCTTTGTGTGCTTATCCAAGACACATTGTTCCATTTAATCCTCCTCCTGGTAATCATGTCTCTGTATCTCTTATCTGTATTCCTTGATCCCTCTGCCTCAATGGTCTCTGTTTCTGTGAGTTTAAACAATCACTCTGTACCCTGCAGTAACAATACTGATCCTGTTTCTAGGGCAGGTGCAAAAGCAATTAAAGATTTAACTGCACCACCCAACTTCCTCACTTTGGAATAATAAAAGACTGGGACCCTTGACAGTCAAGAGAGACAAAGACAAAGACAGAGGCAAAGGAAAAGGCAGAGACAAAGGCAGAGCAAAGGCAGAGCAAAAGGCAGAGAGCCTGTGAAGCTAGAACGAGAGAAACAGAGAGCAAGAGAGACAGAAACAGAAATAAAGGAGAGCCAGAGAGACAGAAGCAGAGTCAGAGAGCTTGCAAAGTGAGAGGCCAGAGCCCATAGGCCAGAGCCCTGAGAGCCAGAGCCAGAGCCAGAGCTAGAGAGCCAGAGCCTGAGCCTGAGCCTGCTTCATAGGTCTCTCCTGAATCTCCATGCCCATGTCATTATTTCACCTGCCAGACATCCCGTGGTTCGGGACCCATATCTCTGCTGAGGCTGGTCCCTGGCACTGGAGCTTTATAATGTCTTAGGAATTCAGCTTTCTTTCAATTTAAAAGCAATAAATTGTGCTCTATCAGTGACTAAAAGGTCTATATATGGAAAGATTCTCCTTTCCTTGTGTTTGAATCTTTGCCTCAGTTGTACCCCCTTATAGAGGCTTCAGTGCCCCAGCCATGTCTGCTGAGACATCTTTAGCTCCACACACACGTGCTAAGGACAGTGCCTTTGGTGTATAAATTTAAGCTGTAGTCTGTATCCTAAATTCCCCACCATGTGGTTAAGCCTGTTCACTAAGTGTAAGATTTTTTCTGAGGCCCAAACATTTGCTGAAGCCAGTGTAGGTAGCATTTGTTTGTTAAGCCCCATGTGCCCATCACTTTCTGAGGCCAGCCCATGGCTATGGTCCCTATAACCTCTTTCTTTTCTAGGGTCCAAAATTTTAAAAATCTTCACTTATGACATTGATGAAATCTGAAATCCTAGGTTTGTGTTACTCAAGGTCTTGAATATGAAGTGCCTCTAAAGAAACATTTGTTGATATAAAGAGTGCATATGCTTTATTCACCTGCCAAGGTCAAAACACAACATAGCCTAAGGGCATAGCAGTTAGACCCTATCTTCACAACTGTTAAAACCAGCCATTTTGCACAATATAGGCCACTGTTAGCTTCAATGTCAAAAACCCATGTGTCCTGAACTTAATATAATGCCACCAAAATTTAACATCATCCATAAAGGGCATGTGATAATCATTAACATCCAGAAATCCTTTTGTCCCCCAAAGAACTCTTTATCAATATTTATGACTGAACCAAGTGGGAAATAAGACAAAAATTCAGGAAGATGTGGATTAAAATATAATCTTTATTACTGAAAATTGATGTTGGAGAGTGCGGCTTATATCTACAAATAGAGTTTCAAATATTATATTACACTAGAATATAAGAGCAAATGATTCTGATCAAGGAGAGGAATTACAGTATTAAAGATAATAGAGCAGGAGGAGTTTCTGATGTCCTAATACCGATATGCCAGTTTTGATAGGCTGCCTCTAGTGGAGCAGAAGAGAACATGTGTGCCTTGCAGACAATTTATACCCAAGTGACAAAAAGGAGAAAACTGCTAGTCCTAAGAATTTTCTTTTTCCAAAAATTATTAATCATATTAAATCATTCTTCATCCTATAAGGCAAAATGAGTAAAGAAACGGAAATAGGTCAGGAGTGTTATGTTAATAGATGTCTCTTCACATAAAAGGAAACATCAGGAATGAGGATCCGAGATATATTATTACAATGTGAAAGCAAGGTGCAACTGGGTTTTGGTCTTATTTGTTTAATAAAGAAAATGCATACAGCTAAAGCCATGTGGACAAGAACATGGTTTTGAAAGAACAGTTTGTTGAGAAATAGAAAGGCAGTAAATGCATGCGTTTTAGAGTACTTTCTCCATGTTTATGCAAAGATAAAACAGATACAAGAGTATCTTGAAGGCGGCATTGTTCTTTCAGAATGAGGAAGATGACTGTGGTTAGTGGAGAGGATAGTATTAATGCTCAGGAAGAGATTAAGACACAAAAGGAAAAAAGAAATTATTGTTGACTTCACCCATTTTAAGAATTTGATCTTTTAGTCTATATAATTAATTCTGTGTAATTTAGTTTAGAACAATTTGGAGTATTCATTTCTGAAAAGCAGGTATAAAGAAGTTAGGGAAGAATGGAGATGTAAGTGTTGAGGTAAAGAGGAAAAGCATAAATCAAGCTCGCACCAATTGCAGAAAAGTATTTGTCTTCTACTTTCCTTAAAACAGAGGCTGAAAGTGTTAAAAGTAGTTCAACTGAAGGACTTGAGGATAACTGTGAAGTTAGAATAACTACTATCAGGGAAAATATTTTTTATGATGTTTTTCTGCAAGTGGCTCTCTTTTCTCATAATTGAAATTACCAAAATCCTCTAGTAAAGTTGGAATAACTACTATCAGGGAAAATATTTTTATGATGTTTTTATGCAAGTGGCTCTTTTTTCTCATAATTGAAACTACCAAAATCCTCTATTGAAGCAGTTGTCTTATACTGGCATGTTTGTAAAATTATTTGCTGATCAGCTACTTAGTCAAACTAATCAAATATGCCACCTCTTCACTAGGAATTTAGATTTGAGACTGTTCTGGGTAGTTGTGGGAATCTGAAAGAAAAATAATGTAAATGAACAAAAAGAGATGTCAAAAAGAAAAATTTTGTGGCCTGATAGGTAGCCAGAGACAGATAGAATGAAAGAGACATAGAAAGTGGTGCGATAGTACATCATGATGGCATCCAGTTACCAACTTCTTTTAAATATTTTATTTATTTGAAAGAGAACATGAGCAGAGTGAGGGGCAGAAGGAGGAGAAGCAGAGTCCCCCCCCAAGGACTCGGGGATCATGACTTGAGTTGAAGTCAGACACTCAACCTACTGAGACACACAGGTACCCCAAATCTGGATATATTAATATTCATGAAGTCTCTGTACTTTTTAAAAAGTTTATCCTCCATTTTTTTCAACTTAATTTGAGCTATCTTAAAACCAAAAGAACTTTTTTAGAAAGGGAAATACCAAGAATGAATGACATAATAGTTTAATGGTATAGAGGTTCTAGCTGAAATATTGGAAATGATACATTTTCACTGGAGCCAATCACCATGAGTTGTGTGACATTCTCTGACAATGCTCAGAAGCCCAGAAATAGTCAAAAAGAAACCAGACCTGTAGACTAGGTGTTAGAATTAATTGACTAGGCAGATACTGTAGGAAGAAAAATAAATTCAAGTTGCTGGTAAGAATACACTTTAATAAGCTATCCATGAGTGTTTAGGTAATATAGAAAATTATGAGAAAATGGAGTAACAGAGGATTAAAAGTCTTTTTTTTTTTTTTTTTAAAGATTTTATTTATTTGACAGCGAGAAATACAGCGAGAGAGGGAACACAAGCAGGGGGAGTGAGAGAGGGAGAAGCAGGCTTCCTGCCGAGCAGGGAGCCCGATGTGGGACTCGATCCCCGGTCTCCGGGATCATGACCTGAGCCGAAGGCAGTGGCTTAACCAACTGAGCCACCCAGGCGTCCCGGATTAAAAGTCTTGATGAAATAAAAGGTAGGCTATTTTAGGATGCAAGAGTAGGAGAAGCTAAAGGATAGAAGAATATGACAGGAGAAATTTCAAAGTTAAATATTACACTGGTGGAATACTTCTGTGTGATGGTAATTTCTAGTGAATATCATGGTAAATGAATTGCGGAATTGATGGAAGCAGGCCAGGTCCAAGGACCTGAAGAATGTCCTGCAGGACCAGCCAGTAGGATCCCTGGCTGCACGCAGGATAGAAATCAAATGCTAGCCAGCAGGAGCCAAAAGTGGAGTTTATTCAAGGTGTAGAGCACAGGTACAGATCAAGTGTCTGGTCTTTGCTTGGGGCCTGGGGGTTTTATTGTGGTGGGGTGTATATGTCTTCTTAGGCATCCAGGCATCCAGTTAGGACAAAGATGAGGATCCAGGTGTTATTCCTTGGAGCCAGGGGGTCTTGGCATTGAGATGTCTAGTGCAGGTGGGTCTGGAATACACGTAAGATAGCTTCATCTGGTCATTCTTACTTGGTCTTTCCTTAGATATTATCTATTCTAAAGAAATCATTTACTTCTAGTCACTTACAAGAAAGACATACACTATCTGCATTATGAGGCATGCATAAAGTGTGGGTACAGGCCCTAGCAAGAATAGAAGCAGGAAAAGGAGCAAAAGGAGATTTTTATGGAGTCCTTGTTTCCCCATGTCAGAAATAGAATGTGGAAGATGATCAAGGAAGCATAAGGGAGTCATCATGGATGTGCCATCTATTTTTTTAGCTGAAATATCATAGGATTACTGTGATGATGAAAAAAATATATAACTGTAAAATGGATGCCAACATCTTCAAAGAGTGTGGAAGAGTGACTTGAAAATGAAACCAGATTAGGAAGAATGTAGTTTTATATGCTTGAAATGAATATGAGATATTGAACACAGGTGATGAAACCATATTAGAAAAATAGTAAAGGGGAATCAGAGGTATTCCAGCCCATTTTCCTGGACCTAATATATATCTACTGTGGGAGAATAAGGAGATGTCAGTTGATAGTACTGTAAGGGAATCAGTATCCATGAAGGAGAGCTGGTTTTAGTTAAGTTAAAAAAGAAAGAAAAAGAAAAAGAAAGTGGTTGAGAAAAAGTTGAATATATAAACATACCTCTTTAAAATAGAATTAGAAGTTGGGGGCATGACATTACTTTATTAGTGTAGTTTGAAGTATTATGTACCCTAAATTATATTTATTTTGAAGAACATATTCTTTCACTTCATCAGAGGCTTTTGTTCTCAAATTGGTCTACTTTATTGAGACTCTAGGGCACTGCTCTTTCCTGTCATTCATGTAGCCATGTAGTATAAAGCAACACATTAAATTGGCTGAGGTTAAAATCCAATTTTTCACCAATAGATTTAGAAATAAGAAACTCATCCAACTCTAGTTAAAATCATTCAGATCACATGGTTTCAACATGTGTTAGAATCATACATTCTTAAGTCCTATTAATCACCTTAATTATGTAGCATATTATTCAGCACCTGTAAAGTTAGAGACCTTAGAGATAATTAGCAAAATGTCCAATTTCGATCCAATTTTCTTCTGTTCCTTTAAAAAGGGTAATAGAAGCAAAAATTTATTTGAAATAAACCTCAGGTTTATACTAATTTATAATATCATCATTAGCATTATCATTTTTCTTGTCAAATGATGTAATGGAAAAGACTATTGAATTTAATGCCAGAATATGTAAGTTCTACTCCTAGCCTTGTCTTCTCTGAGCTATATAGAGTTTAGTTTTCTCATTTGTCCAATGTAGAAGGTAATCTGAATAATCTTTAAATGATTTTCCAGCTTAAAATTGTGTTGGCTCCTCTCACTCCGTATGTATCTCTTCTTTTTGCTCAAATGCAAGGAAAAATGTAGAAATGACATTATATTAGTCATAGTTCTCTAGAGAAACAGAATCAATTATATTTATATATTATACTATATACTATACATAAAATATTATAAATGTAATTGTTTATATTTTATATATGACACATTTAGATATTATAATTTGCTATATATGTACAGATAGTCCCTGACTTATTATTTTGTGGCTTTACAATGGTGTAATAGCAATACGAATTCATTAGAAACTGTACTTCAAATTTTGAATTTTGATCTTTTTCTGGGTTAGTTGTATATGGTATGATACTCTCTCAGGACATTGGGTATGCAATTTATACACATACAACAATTGTTTTTCACTTTTAATACAATATTAAATAAATTGTATGAGCTATTCAATACTTTATTATAAAATAGTCTTTGTGTTAGCTGATTTTGCCCAACTGTAATCTCATGTAAGTATTCTGAGCACATTTAAGGTAGGCTAGGCTAAGCTATGATGTTTGGTAGATTAGATGTATTATTTTTATCGGGACATAATTCTATCAGAAGTTGAGAAGGTTTGTGGTGTGTGTGTTTGTGTTTGTGTGTGTGTGTGTGTGTGTGTGTGTGTGTGTGTATGTGTACAATCTGATGTATTATAAGGATTTGACTCATGGGATTGTAGAGGCTGAAAAAAGTCCCACAGTCTGCTGTCAAAACCAGGGACCCAGGAGAGTGGATGCTGTAAATTCTGGTGTGAGTCCTAAGGCCTGAGAACCAGAAGGACCAATGATATTTAAGTCCTAGTGCAAGGGCAGAAGACCTATATCTCAGCTCTGCAGTCAGGCAGAGAGATAACCCAACATTCTTCTGCCTTTTTGTTGTATTCATTTTTTCAGTGAATTAGATAATGTCCACCCACACTGGGGAGGGCGATATGCTTTTTACTCAGTTCATCAATTCAAATATAGTGATTAGCAGGGTCATTATGCTCCTGCATACAACCTAGAGTGCACTAACCCCTTCTAAAACAGGAGGTCAAGTCCTTGTGTGATATTTAGTCTTCTCTTTGATGTCCCATAACTTAAATGCTATGATGTAAAATTAACATACTTAATACTGTGATAGAAAGTCAATAATACATCTTATGTTACAAGATATGATGAGGGAATAAGATGAAAGAAAACAAAGATATTTGATATACACATACATATATAAAATATATTTGAACATAAAATATATTTGTAATAAAATCAAATGAGGGAATGTTCATTACATTTGTGTCCTTGTTTATATAACTGGTCACATGGTTATAGCTGATATTTTTAACAACCTTTTTCCACTACCCATCTGTGGTTCCCTTTGCCTTCAGGAAGTACCTCATTTCATTGCAGTTCTTACTTGGTGGGGTAATCCAAACCTTCATTCCTGAAGAGTCTAGGACGTTAATGATCCTGCTTGGATTGAGTTGTAGTTTTCTATTGATTTTAATCACAAGGCATGATGATTAAGAGAAACCCTAAGGGATCTTTTGTATTCTAGACATACTCTTCCTTACCTCTCTTTTGTGAGGTTGTAATCTGCTTTCCCCTTGGTAGTCGGGATCATTTACTCCAGCCAGCACAGTAACTCCCTTCTTCACCTATTGATTCAGAGGTATGAGGAGCCTAAAGTGGATGGGCAGTAGTCTTAACTTCCAGTTTAATAGAATCATTCTTGTGTTTCCTGGTGGCAGTATTTCTCTCTTGGAACTAAGACCTCTAGGCCAGCAGAGCATAAGCATGTGACCAGAAGGAAAAATTCTTCCTCTACCTTTCAAGATTTTCCAGCTGGACTAAGAATTAAATTTACATGAGATAGGGGCGCCTGGGTGGCTCAGTCATTAAGCGTCTCTCTTCGGCTCAGGTCATGATCCCGGGATGCCAGGATTGAGCCCCACAGCGGGCTCCCTGCTTGGACGGAAGCCTCTTTTCCCTCTGTCACTCCCCCTACTTCTGTTCCCTCTCTAGCTATGTTTCTCTCTGTCAAATAAATAAAATCTTTAAAAAATTTACATAAGATAGATTAATAGGAGGAAAAAAAACCCAAAGTTTTATATGTGTGCACAGAGTCCCAGTAATGAGACTAAGAACTGAAGAAATGACCAAGAGAAGCAGTTTCTATACTTTTTAGACAAAGAGTCCATATATCTGTGAGGGCTTGACAGGAAAAAGAAAACTTTGGGAGCTTTAAGTAGTAATGGAATTCAAACAGAATTTAGACAAAGTAGTAAATTTGTAAAAATCACAAGGGTTGTTTATACAGCCTTCTTGTGATAAGGATGTCTACCTCCTGGTACATGTAAGACACCTTTTACATGGGAGACTTATTTCTTGCTTTCATGGGGACAGAGGATGGTATGAGTTTCCTTCTTGCACAGGCTCTTAAGTAACTTTTATTTAAAATAATCAATATGCCAAAGTGGCACATTTTGGAGAGGCCTGCATTTGGCCCTTATAGTTGCAAAACCAAGAAGTGAAAATGTTGCCAGTGGGTCACAAGGGGTAATAATGAGTGTTGCCACTCCCATTTCTACTCCTTGATTCCTAGACCCATGAATCCTATCAGAGAAACAGCACCACATACTGACCTTGCATTCAGAGCATATATAGCCTTCTGGAAAACCTTGCCCTAGGCCTCCAGGGTAATGCCACCTAGTTGACACTGTAACTGAGTCTTCAGAAGGTCATTCTACAATTCTATCAAGCCAACTGATTGCGGAGAACAAGTAAGACCAGTGAATTTTGTGAGTATGGACTCACTGCCACAGTTATGCTGTGAAGTGAGTTCTTTCATTAGAAACAGTGTTGCACAGAATACCATGATAATGCATAAGGCATTCTGTGAGTTCATGGATGGTAGTATTGGCATGTAAGAAAGGTAAATCTGTATCCAGAATGAGTATCAATTCCAGTAGGAATAAAATGCTGCCACTTCCAAAATGGAAGCAGTACAATATAATCAACCTGCCACCAGATAGCCTGCTGATCTCTCTGGGGGATGGTGTCGTATCGGGAACTCAGTGTTGGTCTCGTCTGCTGGCAGATTGGTTGCTCAGTGGTGGTCATAGCCAGATTACTCTTGGTGAATTAAAGTTCATGTTGATGAGCTTCATTGTCATAACCTTCATCCCTGTATAACCTTCACCTCTGCCACAATGGGCACTTTGTTTATGAGGCCGTTGGAGAATGGCAGGGGTGAATGGGAAAAGAGCCTGACTAGCATATACATAATAGGTCATCTTATCCATTTGATGATGAAAATTTTTCCTCTGCTGAGGGCACCCTTTGGTGAGCATTCACATTGAACACAAATATCATCATGTTTTTTGTCTGTTCAGAGAAGTCTATCCACATACCTCTTTCTCAGATTTCTTTGTCATCAGTTTTCTAGTCACGTTCCTTCTAAGTCTCTGAACATCCAGCAAAACAATTGGCCAAAGCCCATGAATTGGTATATAACTTCATGTCTGGCCATTTTTCCTTACAAGCAAAGTGTAAATCAAGGTGCACTGTTTAAAGTTCTGTCTACTTGGAAGGATTTACCTTCACCGCGGTCTTTTATGGGTGTCTCAGAAAGAGCGGCCCATTTTTGGATGGTACCTGTTATCCTATAGAACCATCTATAAACTAGAGACTTCTCTTCCTCTGTTGACAGATTATAGGGAACTCCCTTGAGACCACTGGTGCAGGCTGGGAGATACAAGGCAATATAGCAGAAGCAAGCATTTGGGATCCATCATGTGACTTACTCGTGCCTTCATTTCCTGCTTGGGTTCAATCATGTATTATCCCTTCCATTTGAATATGGAGTGCTGTTGTGCAAACCCAACTCTGGCTTAGCGGATCAGATAAGATACAGAATCATGATGGATAGCTCAGGTTGCATGGTAACTTGATGGCCCATGATTAAGCCTTTGGTCTCTACTAAGGCATAGTTGTGGGCCAAGAGCTCCTTCTCAAAAGGAGAGCAATTAACTGCAGAGGATGGCATGGCAAGGCCTTGCTTCAAAATCCTCAGGGTTAGTGCTGTACTTCAACTATAGGAACCTCCTAAAAGTTCCAAACGGCATCCTCATCTGCCACTGATACTTCAAGCACCAGCTGATTGGCTGGATCATATGGTCCAAGTCTGGGAATTGATTGAAGGTCTATAATTCTCCATTTTTATGATTCAGTTTAGACTTTTTCCACTTGACTTAGAACTTTTCTGTTTATATAGCTCAAGTGAAAATTAGCTCAGCTTCCTATCTCTTTCACTTCCAGGAATACCATGATCAGTTAGCCAACTTCATAGGTCCTTGAGTGTCAGACTATTCTGATTGCTGCCTTGACTCTGGCATTCAACCACCACCTTACCCCTGCCAAATAGAATCCAATTACTCCCATTGTCTATAGGTTTCCCAATTCAGTGGCTGCATTTTCCACCATAAATTTTGGTTTATAGGGAAGAGCAATCACAGAGTTCTTCGCAGATGCCAGGGCTGCTCCCTTCACACATTTTTATTACATATGTCTTCTGGACCCTCCCAGTGTGGGTGAATAAGTTTTTTTTTTTAATGTTCAGTTACCCAGCGTATAGTACAACGCAAGTTTTTGTTGTAGTGTTCACTTATTCATTAGTTGCATATAACAGTGCTCATCCCATCATGTGCCCTCCTTAATACCCATCACCTGGCTACCCTATTTCCCCTCATCCCTCTCTTCTTTGAGCCTAAGTTTGTTTCCCAGAGTCCAGAGTCTCTCATGATTTGTCTTCCTCTCTGATTTCTTCCCAGTCAATTATCGGGATGGTGCTTGATCCACCCCTCCCGCCGCGCGCCTAGAATCCAAAAAGCCACACACCCTGTGGGTCAGGGCAATATGTCCTTTGTGTGTTTATTCAAGACATATAGTTCCATTCAGTCCTCCTCCTGGTAATCATATCTCTGCATCTCTTATCTATATTTCTTGATCCCTGTGCCTCAATGGTCTCAACTTCTGTGAGTTTAAGCAATCACTCTGTACCCTGCAGTAACAATACTAATCCTGTCTCTAGGGCGGAGGCAAAAGCAGTTAAAAGATTTAACTGCACCACCCAACTTCCTCACTTTTAAATAATAAAAGACTGGGACCCCTGTCAGTCAAGAGACAAAGGCAAACAGCAAGAGAGCCTGCAGAGAGAGACTGAGAGACAAAGGCTGAGAGCCTGTGAGGAAGCAGCAAGAGAGCTTTAGAGGAGAGAGCAGGAGAGCTGGAAAACAGCAAGAGAGAGCCTGCAAAGAGAGACAGAAACAGAGAAGCAAAGGAAGCAGCAGAAAGAGAAGCAGACAGAGAGTAGAGAGACAGAAGAAAAGAGAGAAGTAGGGCAAGAAGGCCAAAGCCAGAGCTAGAGAGCTAGAGCTAGAGAGCCAATGCTAAAAAGCCAGAGCGTGCGGCTGAGCCTGCTTCATAGGTCTCTCCTAACTGACCTCGGGTCTGTCAGCTCGCATTAGATTTGCGTGTCCGTGTCATTATTTCGCGTGCGGTTCGGGACCCACAACTCCGCCAAGGCTGGCTCCTCCGTCAGTGACGACAGTCAATTTTCCCTCCCTTCCCCTGTTGTCCTCCACACTATTCATTATGATCCACATACCAGTGAAAACATGATAATTGTCCTTATCTGCTTTACTTATTTCAGTTAGCATAATTCCCTCCAGTTCCATCCAAATGGTGGAAAATAGAGCTACCTGCCACCCAGCGATTGTGCTACTAGGTATTTATCCCAAAGATGCAGATGTAGTAAAAAAAGGGGGGGCACATGCACCCCAATGTTCATAGCAGCAATGTTCACAATAGCCAAACTGTGAAAGGAACCATGATGCCCTTTAACAGATGAATGGATAAAGAAGATGTGGCAAATAAGTCTTAAATGACAAGTCCTCTGTAACATTTCAATTGCCCTAGCCCTTTGAATCCCCTCCTTGGGATCAAAATGCAGATTTAATTCCCTCTGACAGGTGGAAAGCCCAGTAAGACTGGGAGTAGCGAGGCTGATATCACTGGGGGTAGAGACATTATTGCCACTAGGGTTGGAGAGGCTGCTTCTGCTGTGAGTGGGGAGGCAACTTCTGATATAATGGGCAGACTACTTCTACTCTGGTTGGGGATACCTCTTCCACTTGCAAAGGAGACTCATCAGAATTTAGGGATTCAATGTACCAATTTTAGCATGCTCTTGCCGCATGTCCTGATCTCAATTTACAGGATCTTATTCTTTCTCAATCAGTGTCCTCATTGTAACAATGACACTCTGAGAGGCTGGGAGTTCAGCATAAGTTGTAATTCAACCAGTTTACTTATGAGATCCTGCATTTGGTTTTCATCAATTTCTATAGCCCTACAGCTACAGGAGGTAAGGCTCTCCTTCAGAGCATACATAGACATCTTTAGGTCATTTATGTGACACTTGAATTGGGAATTTTAATCCCTGAGCTTATCCTTATCTTTCACCATTTTGTCCAGTGACATTACGGGAAACTTGCCAATTTCATTATATTTGTATAATTTTTCACAACTGTTTAAAAATATTACATATGTAGTCATTCAGATCTTCACTTCTTATAAATGGTTGATTAGCAACATCCAATGCAGATATTTTGCTTTTCTTCATTGCCAGATCATGCCATGGACCATCAATGCTCTCTTTAATATTGCCAATGAAATCATTAGAGTCTTTACACCTAATAATATTTGACAGCCAATTCTAGAAACCCAGAACCAATTCAGAAAGCTCAACCCTAGAATTTAGTTGCTATAAAATCACTCTTGGTGCCAAAAACTGCATTAGTTAGGGTTCTCCAGAGAAACAGAACCTATATATATATTATATACATATTATATATATATATATGCATATGTGTGTATATGTAAAATCTATTAAAATATATAATATATAATACATAATATAACACATAAAATGAGACTTATTATAAGGAATTATCTCATGTGATTGTGGAGGCTAAGTTCCAGAGTCTACCATCTGTAAACTGGATACCCAGAAATGCCAGTGCTATAAATTCCAGTCCTAGTCTTAAGGCCTGAGAACTAGGAGTGCCAGTGGTATGTCTCAGTCCAAAGGCAGGAGAAGACTAGTGGGAGGTCACACAGTCAGGCAGAGAGAGAGAGAGAGAGAGAGAGAGAGAGAGAGAAAGTGTTCAGCCTTCCTTCCTCAGTGGATTGCATGGTGCCCACATTGTAGAGCACAATCTGTTTTACCCAGACCAACAATTTAAGTGTTAATCTCCTCCATCTGCAAACATGCTCACAGACATACCCCAAATAATATTTAAGCAGATTTGTGACAATCCCTTGGCCTAGTCAAGTTGATATGCAAAATTAACCATCACAGCCATGCACAAATATCTCAAAAGAATTATTCTTAAATAATTTCTCTTAATCCTTCACTTTAAAAACATTTTTCTTTTTAAGTGAAAAGGCCTATCAGTTTCAAAAGCTCTTACGTTTTGATCATGAGGCCAAATCTATGGATAAAAATGGAGTCTGTGATTTGAATCGAGTTGTTTTCCCTACAAAATTGTGATTTCATGAGGTACAACCTTTATCAGATTTCGGGAAATGTAGTCCAGACTCAAAAGTCTTGTAATAAAATATGTTTGTAATAAACATTGTAATAAAAAGCATGTTTTTGTACAACCGAAATATAAGAAACCCTTTCAGGGTATTTCAGGGCAGTAAAATACTGATGCTTTGTATCACTATCAGGGCCATCTGAATCCTGACACAAAAATGAAATGCTATTTCTAATTTCTAGTCTAATTTTAGTGTTCTTCATATCTTCCAGAAGGTTCTCACCTTTAAAACTAATGGGTTACATGGCACATTTTAGACTGCTTCACAGATCCCTAGTGATTCCTTATATGTGTCGCATTTACTTATTCATTTATCCATTCAAAAATATTACTTGAATGTCTGCTATGACATTATGGTAGGTGCAGTATAGAAGTGGACAGGGGATGATTAGCAACTCGACATTTATATTTTGACTTCTTCAAAGTATTTCCATGACCAAAAAACATGAATGTCACTGGTACGGTAACAAAGTGCAAGACTATCCACTCCCTCATCTTGTCAGGTAAAATTTGAATGGATTTGCGTACACTTTCAGTCTCTGGTGAAATTACCGTGCTTTGGATTCTTCACATGTTGTCTCACGTTGTAAAATTCTCAGTGTCTTCCAAAGGTGAATTGCCACTGTTATCCAACTGAGGGATGATTCCAAACAGGGGTAATGCATTTTGGCTCTGGTACTCAGGAAAGGTCACAGACCTGTGAACAGATTCCTGTCTATTATCGTGAATCTCATACTTCTTTCCAATTACCGTAAATGGTAAAAGAAAATGAGAGAGACAGAAAGAGAATAGCTCCAAATAGCCTGTGAAGATGGCTAATTCTGATTAAATTTTCCATTGATTTTTTTTGGTTTTCTGTGAAGCTCTACTTTTTTATTTGAGCACAGGGCTGACTGGCCTGACTGAAGTGTTGTTGTTGTTGTTGTTGTTGTTATATCATTAAAGTAATTTCTTTTTATGGTAAGTTGACTAACAATACATACATGGATATCTAAATGTAAGGATAGTCCTTGACTTTCTAAATTTCATCACTCATTTGTATATTTGGGCATCTGTTCTTTTTCCCTAAAGATTTTCTTTTAAGTAATCTGTACACCCAATGTGGGGCTCAGAGTTAAAACCCTGAGATCAAGAGTTACACACTCTATAGACTGAGCCAACCAGGCACCCACATTTGTGGCATCTTTGATGGAATTCTAAGTATGCTTGAATTAATTTTGACTAAAAAGAAAAGATTGAATAGACAAGAAGGAAAAATTCTGAACTAGAAAGGAAAATGAAAAGATATTGAAAACATCCAGATCCATCAGTGACCTCCAAACAGGTATAAATGGTAAAATAAACTCCCAATTTCTTCCTTAGCTGTTGGTTAGAACTGAAATAAATAAGTTCATCATTCCTCCAAATTATAGCAGCTAATAGTATCTCAACCACCAACCCTGTCCCCCACCAAAAACAAAAACTAAACAAAAACAAAACAAGACAAAAAAAAATAAAAAACCCCAAAAAACCAACAGGCTCTTCTAAACTGACTGAAATGTTTCCCTCATTCAGTCTCAGTTGTCAAAATCTAGTTCTACTTCATTCTCTTAATGATTAAGTCCAACAGAAGCAGCCACCTATAAGAACAGCACCCTATTTTTATGTAAGATACCCTTAATCTCGGGAAACAAACTGAGGGTTGCTGGAGGGGAGGGGGTAGGAGGGATGGGGTGGCTGGGCGATGGACATGGGAGAGGGTATGTGCTATGGTGAGTTCTGTGAATTGTGTAAGACTGATGAATCAAAGATCTGTACCCCTGAAGCAAATAATACATTATATGTTAATTAAAAAAAAAAAGTGGGGAAAAAAAGTATGTGCTGTGAGTCTGTGGACACACAACCCTGTTGTATCTACCAGGAGCAAAATACTTAAAATGGTGGGAATTCAGAAGTCTGTAGAACTGAGATATAGTTAGTGATTTTTTTTTTAACATCTAAATAAACTCAAATGGCCAGAGACTCTTTTTTACAACAACCCATGGTCTGTTTCTTCAAGGTCATCAGAAATGAAAGATGCCTTGTCAGTGCGAAGAGCTCAAAATATATGACATAACCTTTCTAGAAAGGCTGAATTGGAGTTTCTCTTCTAAAACATAGACACTCTGGCTTCATCCGCAGAAGACCCGGTAGTATCTGAGCTGCCACTAGAAACAATTTAGCACAGCTTTGCAGACTAGTTACTTAGGTTAGACTGCTAAGTGGCATAAACGGGCCTAAGACTCCGCACTTCTTCAAGCCCTTGGACTCGTTCCCTACTTTTCAGAGCAATGGGGATTGCATGTTACTCCAACGTGGAGACCATGGGCCTGTCTCTGGGATTCAATCCCCATCACTGGAGAAATGTACTCTTTTTCTAATTGTCTACTTCTGAATTCAGCAATTTTTTTCTTAAGGCACCAGATAGTAAATGCTTTAAGCTCTGTGGGCTGTAAGACCCCTGTACCCACTATTCAGCTTTACTGTTGCAGCACTAAATCAGCCATAGACAGTATGTGAACAAATAAGTGCAGCTTTGTTCTAATAAAATGTCATTTGCAAAAGCAGTCAGCTGGCTGGATTTGGTTCATAGGCTGTGATTTGAAGACCTCTTGGCTCTTCTTCACAGAGTTAGTGATCTCGATATAATGCTAGTCCTTATGGGTTTGTGTTTTTTTAATGTAATTAGTTACTAGATGGTTTTCAGTCTCTCTGTGTCCTTTTCTCTCTCACTTTCACTCTCTTCCTCCTTCTGTCCTCACTTTCTGTCTGTCTTGCTCTCTTATTTGCTACCTGATCTTCCTGATGTACTATGACATGCTATTTATTCAACTGGACTAGCTCATTTTCTACCAAAGATTCTGTGTCCCACCATTGCCTTTCCCCTTTCACCCTGTATTCTTCACCAGATATAGTTTAGTGAGTTAGTCATTGAATCAGGGGAACAGCCATCTCACACTAACCACCTCTGAGTATGTCACAATCAGAAGCCTCATTCTCTTTGTTTTTTTAAGATTTTCTTTCTTTCTTTCTTTCTTTCTTTCTTTCTTTCTTTCTTTCTTTCTTTCTTTCTTTCTTTCTTTCTTTCTCCTTACTTCCTCCCTCCCTCCCTCCCTCCCTCCCTCCCTCCCTCCTTTCCTCCTTCCCTCCTTCCTTTTTTCCTTCCTTCCTTCCTTCCTTCCTTCCTTCCTTCCTTCCTTCCTTCCTTCCTTTCTTTTCTTTCAAGAGAGTGTGAGAATAAGAGAACACAAGCAGGAGGAACCGCAGAGGGAATGGCAGAGGGAGAAGCAGGCCCCTCGCTGAGATAGGAACCTGAAGTGGGACTCAATTCCAGGACCCTGGGATCATGACCTGAAGCAAAGGCAGACCCTTAACCAACTGAACCACCCAGGTGTCTTGTCTCTTCTCTTTAAATAATGCAGAGCACCTGGCTCTCTTATTCCTAGTGATGCTGCGTATAGAAGAAGTGAGGAACAATAATGAAGGCTGGGTTAGTGGCAGGGAGGCTTGGTTTCTAGAGGGATGTCTGTCTTCCATCTCTCTACCTTAGGCCTGGGGTCTTATCATTTGCTTCAAGGCCAGAATGGAAGTTATTTAACATTAGAGGGGTATAGCAGCTGCCATGTAGTGTGATAAAAATGATCTGTGCATGGCCTGTTACAGACTATGACCCTAATCTGCTCACTTCTTATCATAGGTTGTGAAAAAAAGGGATGGAGTAGCTGGACATATACCCTCCTTAATCATGAATCTTGAAAATTTTCTCCTTCCACAATTTAATAAAAATGTGCTTTTATAAGAACTTCGAGTCAGTAGAAACTTAGCAGAGAGGAGTGCTCTAAGGAAATAAGACCCAGGACAGAAAAAAAAAATGGATAGGGAAGGAAAATCCAGAGCATAAAGTAATGTCTAGGGTAGAATGGTAAAATTGTGGGATCCTTCAGGTAGTCAAAGCTGAGAATGAGTACTCTGAGTGCCTGAAGGAATAGAGTAAGTGAATAGATAATTCTCTATCACAAAATTGCCTGGGGTAGGTTATATAGTGATGTTTTAAATATGAGATGTAAAGAAAGCATTGGTATGTTTGACTTTGCTTTGAAAAAGGCTAATCAAGGTTGGCTCATCTATAGCCTACTTGTAATGAGAATATGTGTTAAATCGTAGAAGGACAGGTGCAAACCATCCTCTTAAAATGTTCTATTATGTGCCATACCCCACGTCAAGTGCTCAAGACACACAGATAAAGATAGCATACTCTCGTTTCATAAGGATTTTGCTGTTTACCTGTTTCTTTCCCAATAGATGATTAAGCACTGTGACAAGTACTACAGTAGGAATACACACAGGGTGCTACATGGACCCATAGGAGGGGTGCCTCTCATTTATAATCAATTAATCCTTCCTGGAATAAGTTATACTTGACACAAGATTTAAACAAAATGTGTTTCAGATTGAAAGAGTAGCGAGCTGACACAGCCTGAGGTTGATAGAAGTGTGGCGCATTCTTGGAATTGAAAGAAGTTTAGTTTGGCTGCAGAAATAGACAGCAGAGGCTGCAGACAGCAGTAAGGCATGAGCATGCTCAAGTAGCTATGTGAGCAAGGGGAGCCAGAAAGCTCAGCCACTGGGGGCTGAACATCGACCCTGACTGACCCAAAAAAGGGGAGTCCTACTGCTGTCCCAGAAACCTCATGAAATCCCCCATGGGATCGACCACCTAGCCAAGTGGAAGAAATGACTCAGTCTAATTTGGGCATAAATGTCAATGTGACTTCATTTGTGCCAAAACGCTCATGAGGCCTGGGGATATCCAGTTTACATAAGGTTGATTTCCAGCCAGGGCATTAGGACATTTGTGGGTTACAAAAAATATCCCTTACTACCCTTTCCTATTTATGTTTGAGGGTTAAAAATACAATTAACTACTGAGAAAAAGGGATGCCAGAAGTATGTTTGGCTTCCTGTTGGGGGAGGGAATCTATCAAGTCCTCCAGCAAGGACAGTCCAGCTGAAGACCTTTGCACAGGATTTGTACTGATATACAATATAGTTGGGCCCTAGGGATTCCTGGAGCTCACAGCTGATAGTGGATAGGAATTTCCTCTCTAGATTTTGTCCATATACACATGGAATAAACTCTTATCCATAATTTCAAACATCCTGATTATTAGAGAATTTGGTATTTCATATTACAATTTCAAACAATAATGCTATACTTGACACTAAAATGAGATTAAATTTCTTGTTCTGTTTACCTAGCTCCATTTTTTTTCTTTTAGTTGCCTTAATGTGAGTTCTTCAGAACCTTTGTTTCATACAACTTGGCTTGGGAAATACCCAATTAAGGAATTGGTTTTGTCATTGTTATTATTTGCTTGCTTCTCTCTCTCTCTCTCTCTTTAAGATTTTATTTATTTGAGAGTGAGAATGAATGTGGGGAGGGGCAGAGGAAGAGGAAGAGGGACAAACCTACTCCCTGCTGAGTGCAGAGCAAGACGAAGGGTTCAGTCCCAGGACCCTGAGATCATGACCTGAGCCGAAGTCAGATGCCTAACTGACTGAGCCACCCTGGTGTCCCAGTTTGCTTGCTTCTGATTGTACAACTTCTCAGAGGCTTCAATAAGCCAATATGAATTCTGGATCTACAGAAGAGAGCTATATTTTATATCATCTGTTCCTCACGTGACTTTGAAACTTCTGTAAGAGCAATGATTACTTCTGTAAGAGCAGTGATACTCATTGATGTGTCCCCATATCCAGTGCCTTACCTGGCACCTACGAGGCACTTTAAATATTTGTAAAATAAATGAATAACCATTCTAAAGGCTGATGTTCCATGAAAAACATTTCTCAGATATATTAAGCAAATCTTTCTTTTAAATGCCAGCTAGCTAATTATATCATATTTATATTTTACATCCAATCTGTAAGGCATTTTGGTCAAGATGTATATTGATAGCACCTACAGTGATGCCAGAAAGTATCAAGACATAACATTGAAACAATAGGAAATTTTCAGAAAAAAATTTGGTAGACGAGAACCCTGCATTAATAGACTACTTCAGCTAAATACTGTTATTTTTATTCTGCTTCTAAAACATTTTTTGGTTGTTAACTGGACATAAGCTATGTATTTAAAAAATATTGTATAATGATCAAAGAATGATTGTTTTTTTGAAGTTCTCTTGGTATATTGAGAAAGCAAGTTTGGTTGGTTCGTTGTTTTAGATTTTAGTAATTTCTCAAACAAAAGTAAATAAGATCTCTTGGGAACGAAGATATTTTATAAATAAATTGGGTATGCATTCTGGATATCCATGCATTCTGGATGACAGATGCTGAGTTCAGAAACCTTTTGTCACTTTTTATTGGGAGCACCATCTTGCAATACACAATATGCTAATATATCCTCATATGATTAGAAGAATCATTGCCAGTTACTGATGTGAACAGACAGCAACTGCTAATCCCAAAGCCCAGTTGTTTAGATCATGAAATGAAAACCCCTTAATTAAACCCCATAGCCAATTTATAATCACCCATGCAGAGGGCATTCCTAATAATTTTTGCTCTAAGCATGCAGTAAGTCCTTGGCATCTGTCCTTCCATGATAATTCAGTTTAAGAACTCTACCACCGTGAGTGAACTGAGTACTGAACTCTTTTCGGCAGACTGGGGGAAGCAGGTAAAGGAATTTTTTCCCCAATTGTTAATCTTGAGCAGATCTTTGCACTATGTAGAGCCATCTCTGTGTTCTGCTGGTGAAGTTAATGAATTTAGTTCTCTTCTTTTCTTCTCTGAAAGTATTCAAAGATTCAGATATTTGTGTCTTTCTGCCTATTTCTTTAAGTGATGCAGGCTAAGAGAAAGAGAGTTAAATTATAGCAGTAAGAATTGAGAAGATGAGGTGGATGTGGTGCTAAGACATTACAGCTAAATGTGACCTTGAAGAGTTCCTGGCCCATGAGGATACATTATTTTAACTGGGGTACCAATTCTGATTGTAGCTGCCTGAGAAAGTGTGTTAAACAAGATCCTAGCATGTCTCGGAGGAAAATCGGGAAGGTTGCCTTGATTAAACAACAAAAAACAACAACCTACTGAATAGCTTTATGTCTTTGAAATTTCTAGACTTAACTGTTCATGTGCATGTGAATAATAAATTATAAGCTATAACTGTGTCTTTAATACTTGATAGGCAAGACTCCCATCAGCCATGGGCTATTCTAAGCAATGGGCCTCCTTGCATGGAAGTTTTCAAACTCTCTTACTCATCTATTCGAGTAATTCAGTGGAGCCCTGAGAGTCTATGAAAGTGTCTTAGAGGTTACTGCAGGGGATGACAGGTATGGTTCCAACCTCCTCGCCCATGCCAGTATGTGTACTTTGAAACTTAAATGAAAACTTTTAAGCATTTTGTTGTTTTCTAGCAGCAGAACTTGTTTTAAAAGTATATTTAAGGGGCGCCTCGGTGATTCAGTTGGTCAAGCATCCAACTCTTGATTTAGGCTCAGGTCATGATCTCAGGGTCATGAGATTGAGCCCCGCGTGGGGCTCTGTGCTCAGTGGGGAGCATGCTGGAGATTCTCTCTCCCTCTCCCTCTATCCCTTCCCTTCACACTCTCTCTTCCTATAAAATAAAAAACATCTTTAAACAAAGAATAAAATAAAATAAAAAATATTAAAATAAAATAAAAAATAAATTATAAAGATAATGATCTCGTGGAACACCTAGCTGGCTCAGTCAGTAGAGCATATGACTCAGTCTCAGGGTTGTGAGTTCAGGCCCCATGTTGAGTGCAATGCTTATTTAAAATAAATACATAAATAAATAAACAAAACAATAATCTCGTGAAAGTTTCTGGGCATAATTCACAAAACATAGCCAGAAAACAAAATAGAGTCTAAATCAATCGTTTAAATATACTTTTTAAAAAAAGATTTCTTTATTTATATGAGAAAGTGCAAGAAAGAGCTCGAGTTAAGGGAGGGACAGTGCGAGAGAGAGAGAGAAACAGACTCCCCACTGAGTATGAAGTCCAACATGGGACTTGATCTCATGACCCTGAAATCATGACCTGAGCCAAAATCAAGAGTCAGATGCTTAACTGATTGAACCACCTAGGTACCCTGATATCACTATTTTAA
This sequence comes from Spilogale gracilis, assembly GCA_004023965.1. NCBI lineage: Eukaryota > Metazoa > Chordata > Mammalia > Carnivora > Mephitidae > Spilogale > Spilogale gracilis. The sequence continues at coordinate 242,829 of PITA01000292.1, forward strand.
ATCTTAATCTTTAAGAATATATTAAGTGACTAATTCCCAAGTGGTATATCAAAGCAAACTTTCTATTTAGATAGTCTAATTTATATTTTACTTCCCCCCACCAAGCTTCCCTTCTGAAATTGAGAATGTGCTGCCCAGTATTGAGAGTGAAGGAAATGGTTTTGCTAAGGAGGATTACCTATCTCCTTAATACCCAAATATAATACTGTTGATTTAATTTCACAACCCTTGCTCTGTTTACCATAGCCACTGTTGTGCTAGAACTTTCTTGTATGGGTTTGAGAGAGGTACTTATTAAATTTTCAATAATTTTACAAGCTAAGTATGAAACAGCCATTATTTTTAAACATAAATTATGGGGCCCGTGGGTGGCTCAGTCATTAAACATCTGCCTTCAGCTCAGGTCATGATCCTAGAGTCCCGGGATTGAGCCCTGCATCAGGCTCCCTGCTCCTTGGGAGGCCTGCTTCTCTCTCTCTCACTCCCCCTGCTTGTGTTCCCTCTCTAGTTTTGTTTCTCTCTGTCAAATAAATAAATAAAATCTTTAAAAATAAATAAATAAATATTATGTAAATTTATGACTAAATAAACTATATTAAAAGCAAAGAAAATAGGGCCACCCAGCTGGCTCAGTCAGTAGAGCATGAAACTCTTGATCATGTGGTCATGAGTTCTTGTTCCACATTGTGTGTGGAGCTTACCTAAAAAAATTAAAACCAATTATTTAAATTAAAAAAAATAAAGAAAATAAATACTCAAAACTGTTAACTTCCTAATTACTCTTCAAAAATTTTACTGTTGGGCCACCTGGGTGGCTCAGTTGGTTAAGCATCTGCCTTCAGCTCAGGTCATTATCCTGGGATCAAGCCCTGCATTGAGTTCTCTGCTCACTGGGGAGTCTGCTTCTCTCCCTCTGCCCGCCGCTCTGCCTACTTGTGATCTCTGTCTCTCTGTCAAATAAATAAATAGAATCTTAAACAAATTTTACTATTATATATGTCATTGAGGTTATGTACATCTCTTGCATCTGTGTGGTGGAAATACCTATAATGATGTGCTGCTTGTATGTTTTCCCAACTCCTCCTTCAGTTATGTCATGTTCATTGTTTGAAAGTGGAAAACAGCAAATGCTACAAATTATAGTTATCCCCTTCCTTGATTTGAAATGATGAGTTTTTACTTTCTTTTTTTCCAGACTTATCTGGATTTCTCTCCCATTATCAGAATGTATTTTTCTTTGGTCAGACAAATCCTTCTGTGTTAAGGAGGGAAAGAAAAATAAAGTTTTCTTGTGTTATTTGTGTTTGTATAGTTTTCTGTCAGTACAAATAATTGTTGAGTGTGTGTCTCTCTCAGGACCTGGTGAGACTTTTCATAGGGATAATAGGTTGCACTGACCCCTCTAAAGTTATACAGTTCAGTTTGTGAAATGAATGACATAAATAAATGACTCACATCATAATGCTAATTAACTGAACTATATAGATTTCTACCTTGAAGCTGAAATCTTGCAGTGGTTTACCAGCTCACTCTTGGTTTTAAACCGTGCTGATCCCTTTAGGCATTTATCCTAAGTTAATTAATAACTGGTTGAAAAAAATTTATCTGACATTCTTAAGACAGCTTCTTAAAAATGTCTACTTTTTCACAGAATGCTTTGGAGTAACCAGACTGTTTCTAAGAGAACCTATGGTAACATAATAATTCTTAGTACTTATCCACTGCTATATAATTTATGGCAGCTATTTCTAGATGACATTAGGTAAGAAATCAGGGTAGATGATGCTATTTAGGCATGCACACCTGCATTTCTCAGGTCAAGGTTGAGTCTAGTAGTCAGAATTTTTGAAAGAAGCAATGCTAAAAGAATGTGTCATTCAGTCAATGGTTGTTCCACTATCATCAAGTTAATCATGGTCCAGGGGTGTTTTCTAAGGCCTCCTTCAGCTCTCAATATAGCAAAAATAAGCACAGCAAAATATATTTTGCCCTCATGGAATTCATATCAATTCCTCTCTGACAGCTTATTAGCTTAATGTGTAGGTACTTATTAAACCATCATTTTAAGGCAGGTGGCATTGTTATATATGGCCAATGTAAATAACATCATTGTATCCTTAGAAAATCAACACTTTCCTCCTCCTTATGAGTCTTTGGAGGGGATGGAGTGTTATAATTATTGCTGTAAGAATTTGCCAAATAAGCTTTCATAATTCAGTAGAAATATTAATAAATCATGATATGAGAAGAATAATACCAATAGACTGAAGTCAAACAGATGGTTAGATGCCAGTTAGTTCTTAGTTACTCAACAGTAACAGGAAAATATTTGATTATAAAAACTCCAACTTCAATCTGGAAATTGAATGCACATGTTTCTGAATGTCCAAATCAGAAGGGCCTCCAGAGTGATACGAATGCATAACTTTGGTAGGTGGCTGATCACTCAATTTTTTTGCCTCCTCCTGTAGCCTACAGAGAGGGCCATCAGTATTTGCTTTTCCATGATTTTGGAGTATGAGTTTCCTATAATGTCATACTGACCAAACAATGTAGATGTGCAAAGACATCGATGAGCAGCTGATTTCCCAATAAGTTTCATCCAAACTTGAAGTGAAAATATTGGCTCCTCACCTTCCTATCACAAATATATTCACATCAGTCCTTAAAAGCTTATTTCATGCATAATATCATAGTGTCCTCCTCCTCCTCCTTGGTTTGGTTACAGTTAGTATTCTATGATGGTATTTTATGGAGTTTAGCAAGACAATGTGAGAAGCAGAGAAGTTAATTAGCTAAATTATTAAGTATCATATGAAACTAATGGGAAGATGTGTGTGACTTCTTAAACCCTGAAAAGTGGAAGAAGGATAATACGTTGTGTTTATTATCTCACAGAGTGCAGAGAAAATGCACCCAAAACTGTTCCTTACTCTAACTTTTTATTTTATCATTCAACCCATATTAAGTTGTTAGGTGTAGGAGAGTCCAAGAGTGGTTCCTCTAGTCTCTTCTAAACAGCTGATAGCTTTTCAATTGCTTTGAGTCTCAGCACCAGTTTTTGTGGTGACTCAGGAACAGAAATCAGGAGTCCTGGATACTCTACAAAATATAGGACAATCCCAGCCAATAACTCTTGTGTCCCATATGACTTTCGAATTTTCCCCTAGAGATTCATGTAGCATAAGAGAAAAAAAAACCTAATTAATAACAATCTGTATCGGGGGCACCTAGGTGGCTCAGTTGGTGGAGTGTGTGACTCTTGATCTCAGGGTTGTGAGTTTGAGCCCCATGTTGGGTATAGAGATTACTTAAAAATTAAAATCTTAAAAAATAATAATCTGAATCTAGAATTTATTTTGTGCACAAACAAAACATTTTTCCACATATTTAATATACTCTGATATTTTAAAGATTTTATTTATTTATTTATTTGACACAGAGAGAGAGACCACAAAGGGGCAGAGAGACAGGCAGAGAAAGGGGGGAAGCAGGCTCCCTGCTGAGCAGAGTGCCAGTGTGGGACTTGATCCCAGGACCCCGAGATCATGACTTGGGTTGAAGGCAGAGGTTTAATCCTCTGGGTCACCCAGGTGCCCCTATACACTGATTTTTTTGAGGAAGAAAACCACCAAATAAATTAAAAGAAGACTGTACTTTGTTTTGCTTAGAAAGTTACAAATCTTGTTCACCACTCTGGAAAATGATATTACCGATTATCATGTTACTTGTAGTATTTGAGTCAATAGTAGAACACACTTGGATCAGGCTGTATTTATAGCTGTCATATTCTTAATGATGTGTGACATTAAGTGTAAGACTCTGATAATTTTGCCATAGCTTCTGGCACAGTTTTGCCCAAGTATATGTATACTGATGTTTGTATGATCTCATTGTAAACTTATTATCTTGTATTTGTTATTTTTATTACTGTTGAGGCAATATTTTTATTTTTTCATCATTTTTTAAAAGATTTATTTATTTATTTATTTATTTGACAGAGAGAAATACAGCCAGAGAGGGAACACAAGCAAGGGGAGTGAGAGAGGGAGAAGCAGGCTTCCCACCGAGCAGGGAGCCTGATGTGGGGCTTGATCCCAGGTCTCTGGGATCATGACCTGAGCCAAAGCCAGTCGCTTAACGAAGCCACTTAACCTGAGCCACCCAGGTGCCCCAAGGTAATATTTTTAAAACATATAAGCATGTAGGTAGGTTTAGATTTTCTGAAAATTTAATTTCAGTACAGTAAAGGAGAAAAGTATTGTATATTTAATGTAAAGATAAAAAAAGGAACAGTCTTACAGGATTGAAAAACACTGGTATATATCAAACTCCAGACTGTACTACAAAACTCCAGAAAGGGAATTAAGTGTGTGTCTGAATGGATGAAACTTCATGATGACATAGACACCTCTATCATCACAGCCTGTATGTACTTGGCACCTCAAAATTCATCCCCTTTAAATGAATAGGGTAATATAAAGAAGAGTAAAAATGTAATAGAGTCTGAATTTTAATCTCTCAGTATTGCCCATTAAGTCAGTTTCTTTACCCCGTATATATATGTGACTATAGGTCCTTCAGGAAGGTGCATTCTCAATCCCCAATATCCTCCAGTGAGAAAGATTTTTCTTATTGCCACATCTATCATTTAGTACAATTTATATGACAAATAAAAGAAGATTCAATTCAAACCTGCTTAAATAATAAGAAATTTATTGCCAGAGTAAGATGGCTCCAGAATTGGTTTCATATAGTAACTCAAGGATGTTGCCCAGCACCTGATTTCTCTTAGACAGCTCACTCTGCTTATGAGGTATCCAATTAATTCCTTATATGGTCCCCTTATGCTTGCAAGATCACTGCCATTATCAGCTAGGGTTAAATATTTTCTCTTCAATTTCCAAAGAGTGGGAGCATATCTTCCTCAACTATTGCAACTATTGAATAAATTTCCATGATATTCTATGCCTTCCCCTGAATCAACCCCTATGACTAAAATAATCATATACTGGTTGGTTTTTTCCAATTAGGGCTCATCCATGGATTCCACTTAAAGTAGATTTTACCCAAATTGCATGGCAGCTACACAGTTAGGAGAGTAATAAAAAGGGATTGGGGAGGCAACAAATTATTTCCCCACAATATGTCAGCTTAGCCCTAGCAAGATGGGCTGTACTGGTTTTCATGAGGTAGACTCCTTTCTGTATTATATATTTTTACCATTTTTTCATTCCCAAAGGGAATTTATACATGCCACATATATTATAGAAAAAGAAAATATGTACTCTTATAAAATAATCTATACTGAAGAATGTTCTTTTTTTTTAAGATTTTATTTATTTATTTGACAGAGAGAAACACAGCGAGAGAGGGAACACAAGCAGCGGGAGTGAGAGAGGGAGAAGCAGGCTTTCCGCCGAGCAGGGAGCCCAATGTGGGATTCGATCCCGGGTCTCCAGGATCATGACCTGAGCCAAAGGCAGTCACTTAACCAACTGAGTCCCCCAGGCGCCCCTGAAGAATGTTCTTAGGGAAGTCAGTTGCGATGTTATAAGGACACCTGAGAAACCTGTGGAGACATCCACAAGGTGAGGAACCGAGGCCTTCAAACAACCATGTCAACAAATATAGAAGCCAGTTCTCCTTCCCCACATGACTACACGCCTAATTGTAAGTTGATTATAACGTCATGTGTTACTCTGGTGAAAGAAATTGAAGAAGACACAAACAGAAAAATCCCCCATTGGAAGAGGTAATATTGTTAACATGTCCATATTCCCCAAAGCTATCTATAGATTCAGTGCAATCTCTATCAAAATCCCACTGACATTTTTCACAGAAAATAAACAGCCTAAAATTTATATGGAACTACTCAAAACCCTGAATAACCAAGGCAGTCCTGGAAAAGAACAAATCTGCAGACATTACACTTTCTGATCTTCAACTATACTACAAAGCTATAGTAATTAAAACAGTCTGGTACTGGCATAAAAATAGATACATAGACCTAGAAATAAACTCCCACATATATAGTCAACTAATACTTGATAAGGAGCTAAGAACACTCAATGAAGAAAGGATAGTTTCTTTAATATTTGCTGTTGGAAAACTGTATAGTCACATTTAGAAAAATGAAATTAAACCCTTATCTTACACTACTCACAAAAAATAATTTGAAATGGATTCAAAAGACAAACATAAGACCCAAAACTATAGAACCCCTAGAAGAAAACATAAGGAAAAACTCCTTGACGTTGGTCTTGGCAATGATTTTTTGGTATGCCATCAAAAGCACAAGCAATAAAGGAAAAATGAAATAAGTGGTACTACTTTGGACTAAAAAGTCTTCTGCACAGCAAAAGAATCAATTAAAAGAATGAAAAGGCAACCTAAGGAATAGGAGAAAATAATTTCAAAGCATATATATGATAAGGAATTAATATCCAAAATATATAAAGAACTCACACAACACAATAGCAAAAAAAAAAAAAAAGGTTAAAAACGGTCAAAAGAACTGAATAATCATTTTCCAAATATATACAAATGGCCAACAGGTACACGAAAAGATGTTTCATCTCATAAATCATTAAGGAAATGCAAATCAAAACTATAATGAGATGTTGCATCACACCTGTTAGAATGGCTATCATCAGAGACAAGAGATAACAAGCGTTGGTGAGGATGTAGAAAAAATGAAAACTTTGTGTGCCATTGGGTAGGGATGTAAATTGGTACAGCTACTAACAGTATAGATGTCCCTGAAAAAACTAAAAATAGAACTGCTATATGATCCAGCAATCTCCCTTCTGGGTATATATCCCAAGGAAATAAAATCAGGATTTTGAAGAGACATATGCACTTGCATGTTTATTCCAGAATTATTCACAAGAACCAAGTTATGGAAATAATCTAATTGCCTGACAGTGGATGAATGGGTAAATAAAAATAAGATAAAAACAGAGAGGGAGACAAACCATAAGAAATTCTTAACACTAGGGAACAAGCTGAGGGCTATTGGAGGGGAGGTGGGTGTGGAGGATGGCATAACTGGGTGATAGGCATTAAGGAGGGAACTCGTAATGAGCACTGGGTGTGATATGCAACTGATGAATCACTAAATACTACCCTTGAAACTAATAATACACTGTATGTTAACTAACTTAAATTTAAGTAAAATCTAAAAAAAAGAAAGAAAATAAAGAAGATATCACATACACAGAGTGGAATATTATTCAGCCACAAAAAGAAGGAAATCCTGCCATTTGTGACAACATGGATGGACCTTGAGGGTATTATACAAGGTGAAATAAGTCAGAGACCAATACTGTATGATATCCTTTATGTGTGACATCTATAAAAGCGAAACTTAGAAGAAACAGAAAAGAGAATGATGGTTATCAGGGGCTGGGAGGTGAGATGATATTGTTGCAAAGGTACAATCCTCCAGTCAGAAGGTGAATATCTCCTGGGACTCTAATGCATAGCATTGTGATTCTTGCTAACAATATTCTATTATATGCCTGGAAGTCTCCAAGAGAGTAAATAAATGTTCTCACTACAAAAAAAAAATGCTAAAAAAAAAAGAAATGCTAATTATATGATGTGATTGAGGTGTCAGTCAATGTTAAGGTGGTAATCATATTACATAGATGAATAAAATGATATCAACAAGTTGTATACCTTAAACTTACACAATATTATATGTCAATTATATCTCAACAAAGCTGGGAAGAAAATTATCAAGGATAAAGATGGTCATTGCATAATGACAAAGGAGTCATTTCTCCAAGAAGGTAATAATCTTTAATGCATATACACCTAACAACATAGTAGCAAACTGTGTTAGACAAAAACTAAGAGATCCACATGGAGAAATAGGTGAATTCACTATTATAGCTGGATATGTCAACACCCCTCTATCAATAATTGAAAGATCCAACAAGGAGAACAAAAGTAAGGACATAGTTAAACTGAATAGCCCCATTAATCAAGTGGATCTAAATGATACCTACAGACTACTTCATCCAACAAAAGCAGAAAACACCTATTATTCTCTATCTCACCTGGAATATTTAGCATTTACTTAACATATTCTGGACCATAAAATACACTTTAACAAAGTTAAAAGTGTAGAAGCCATATAGCACATGTTCTAATAACATGGAATTAAGATGAAATCTGTGAAATCCCAAATTACTTGAAAATAAAAAAGCAAGTTTCTAAGTAACACTTGTATCAAAGAAGAAATGTCAAAAAATTAACAAGTATTTTGAACTAAATGATATTGAGGGTACAACTTTTCAAAATATGTGGGGTGCAACAAAGTGCTTGGAGGGAAATTTATACCATTGAATGCTATCAGATAGGAAGAAAAATCTAAAATCAATAATCTCAGCTTGAACCTTTAGGAAACTAAAAAAGAAGAGAAAATCAAATCCACATTAAGCAGAGGAAAAGAAGTGATAATATGTGAGTATGCCTTTTCAGGACCATGGTATAGCTCTCAGTTTATGCAGGTGTACATTAATATTTAGTAAAAAGTTTTTTTTCTATAAAGATTTGTCATTCTTCTGCTTAGATTTATTCCTAGGTATTTAACATTTCTGAAATAACACTGCAATGTGTCTCTATGCAGGCCTATTATTTTTTATGTGTTTTATATTTTAAGTCTTTATTCATTTGTGGAAAATTCTAGTTACCTGTTTATTTTACATTTCCCTCAATATGTCTTTGACATTGCATCTGTTTCTCTCTTTATGTTCTTTTACTCTCTTCTGGTAAATTTTTGCAGGTTGGCCCTCCAGTTCACTAATTCACTCTTCTGTTTTTTGTACTATCCATTTGATCAATATTCAACAAGTATATATTGCATGCGTATTGTCATGTGATTATATGTGCCTATGCCTATTACATATTAACGAGTGCTAAAAGAGAAACAAAAGTATACTCAGATAATGGAAAGTGAGGGAGCTACTACTTTAGACAGAGTGATTAGAAAGGCCTCTTGGAGGAAGTGACAACTGAACAGAGGCTTCAATCAACTGAGAGTGTGGATACAGCATGCTTGAAGTTTAGATGCCAATGCAGAGGAGAATGTGCAACAACAAGGAAGTCACTGTAACTGGAGCCTACTGAGGAAGAAGAGAATGAAAAAAGGGCACAAGACTTGAACTTGGACAGATTATACAGAGTACTCAGGGTCATCAGGAGGACTTTTGATTTTATTCATGTATGACAATCAGCCAGTGGGGTGTTTTGAACAGGAGGGAGGCATAATCTGATTTGTATCATAAATGAATCTCTCATGGTACTAGGTTAAGAATAGGTTTTAAGGGGCTCCTGGGTGGCTCAGTTGGTTAAGCGACTGCCTTCGGCTCAGGTCATGATCCCGGAGACTTGCTCAGCGGGAAGCCTGCTTCTCCCTCTCTCACTCCCCCTGCTTGTGTTCCCTCTCTGGCTGTGTTTCTCTCTGTCAAAAAAACAAAATCTTAAAAAAAAAGAATAGGTTTTAGGGGGATATGTATGGGGCAAAGAGACCAATTAGGAGACAACTATGTTAACTCCAGCAGGAAATGATGGTGGTGTGATGTTATGGACCAAATGTTTCTATAGGCCTAAAATTCATCTGGTGAGACCTTACCCCTCAACTCCCCATTATGACAATAATAGGATGTAGGGCCTTTGTGGGGCAATTATGGTCAGATGAGGTCATAAGGGTGGAGCCTTTATGAGTGGGATTACTGCCCTTTTAAGAGTTGAAGACAACTGACTCCCCCTCTCTACTCTCAGCCATGTGAGTATTCATTGAGGAGTTAGCAGTCTATGACTTGGAAGAGCACCCTCACCAGAATTCGACTATGCTGGCACCTGAATCTGAGACTTACAGCCTCCAGAACTATGAGAAATAAGTTTCTGTTGTTTAGAAGCCACTTGGTTGATAGTACTTTGTTACAGCAGCCTGAACAGACTAAAACACTTTGGTCTTTGGGTTTCTAATGTCAACAGTTCCCCCTTGATCTCTAATTGCTTCTGTCATTCAGCTTAAAAGGGGAAGCAGGTGTCTACAATATAGAAATTCAACTGTCTAGAAAAGTGTGCAGAGATAGACATCTAATTACTTTCTTAGTTTCTCTCTCTCTTTTTTAAAGATTTTGTTTATTTATTTGACAGAGATAACAAATAGGCAGAGAGGCAGGCAGAGAAAGAAGGGGAATCAGGCTTCCTGCTGAGTAGAGAGCCCGATGTGGGACTCGATCCTAGGACACTGGGATTATGACCTGAGCTGACGGCAAAGGCTTTAACCCACTGAGCCACCCAGGCGCCCACTTTCTTAGTTTCTCTTAAGTCCCTGCCTGCTTCTTGGTGCTTCATGTTTCCAAATGTGCAACACCTTTAGTGTTGATCCTCCCTTTCTGCTAGCATAAAGTTCTCAAACTTAACTTTGACCTCAGCTTTCTTCTGAAACCCTTTCTCCCTTCTGAGACTTAATATCTACTTTTCAGTTTTAAATGCCCCCTTAGATTCTAGTCCACTAAGAGTATCTTTCATTGTTTTCCAGTGTGTGTGTCTGAGTGTGTGTGTGTCTGAGTGTGTTTGTGCATGTACTTGTTTAATATATTTCCACTGGGAGCTATCATTTTGTGAGTTTAGTGCCAGAAGAATAAAATATTTGTCTCTGTAGTTAAGTGAAAGTTAGATTTTTAAATAAATGGAAAAAAAACTGGTTCTGGGACACCTGGGTGGCTCAGTCACTTGAATCTGCCTTCAGCTCAGGTCATGATCCTGGAGGTCTCGTGATCAAGCCCCACAATGGGCCCCTTGCTCAGTGGGGAGCCTGCTTCTCCCCATGCCTGACATTCCAGGGTTCCTATAGATTACACTGTGTACATTGTGTATATATTTTCAATGATCGGTGTGCATTTGTTTTGTTTTGTTTTGTTGACATTTGATGTTTCAGAAGAAATTTAGTAATCTGATGGTTGACGTTGGTCACAAAATGCTGAGGTATCATCACTGTACTATAGCCATTTAAGAGAAAGATTGTTCAGAAGTTCCTATTTCAGATAATGATATCCATTGTCCCTGGAGTCCCCTATCTTTGCCTGTTTTTTTTTTTTTGTGGATAAGAGCACAAAATAAGCAAGATTCATATTCACTAAGCATAATTAGTTTTCTGTGTTATAGAGACCCAGACTAAAGCACTAACTCTGCTCAGCTGAGTCTAGGAAGGGAGATTTGGGTTACCAGTTACATTCTGGCCTGTCTTCCGAAAATGTCTCCTCTCCAAGCAGGAGCGCCACAGAACACAAACCTTGAAGATGGATTTAGGCTTCTGTTTCCTCTTCTGTCCTAAGGTTTCAGGAAGGGCAACATTAGAGTGAAGAGCTGCAGACACTTTGTCCTCTTGACTGTTCCCTGGGCTCTAGCATATTATTCTTATTGTAATTTAAATCACAGCTAATCACCTGAGGACCCCTCAGGTATCCTTCTCCTTGGCTGATGAGCCCAAAGGGAAGATCCCTGGGTGGATCTCCTCTTGGGAATGACTCATTCTAGTTGTACCTAGAATGAAGGAATTGCAACCCAGATCCTACAGAAATGAAACAATGTGAGATTTTCTGTAATGAGGCCTAGGATTTTCCTTTGGGGAGAATGGGGACAGAGAAGCAGTTGACCCTGCCATCAGTCACTTCTAAATGTTGACACACTCTGGGGGTACAGAAAAATGTAGAGAACTTCGGTCTACCTATTTGTAAAACAGCCCCTAGGAAAAATAGTAAAAATTACAGTTCAGTAAATTTGTGGCCTCCACCAATAGTTGTCAAATATTTTGGGAAGAAAGGTAGTTTCACTGGTTCATTAAAAAGACCATCATGCAGGTAACAATACTCCCTTACTATTTAAAAGCTTATCATCCTGGGGGGCCTGGGTGGCTCAGCTGGTTAAGCGACTGCCTTCAGCTCAGGTCATGATCCCAGAGACCCGGGATCGAGCCATGATCCCAGAGACCCAGGATCGAGCCCCGCATCGCGCTGCCTGCTCAGCGGGAAGCCTGCTTCTCCCTCTCTCACTCTCCTTGCTTGTGTTCCCTCTCTGGCTGTGTTTCTCTCTGTCAAATAAATAAATAAAATCTTTAAAAAAATTTTTTAAAAATCTCATCATCCTAAAAAAAAAAAGAATTAAAAAAGGGGGGATCTGGCTGGTTCAGCAGTGGGTAGAGCATGCAACTCTTGATCTCAGGGTCATGAGTTCGAGACCCACATTGGGCATAGAGCTTACCTAAAAAAAAAAAGAAGAATTTAAAAGCCATGGGCCTAACAAATGGAAATAATAATGCTATTGTAGCTAGCACCTCATGGAGAAAGATGATAAATGTATTGCTAGTTGAGACCTGAAGCCTGCCAGAATGTTACATCATTGTTAACAGAAGACTATTGGCAGACTCCTGGCACTACTTAGAATTTCTTGCCTGCACAAAAGTTGTACTGCAGGAGAGAGAAATACCAGGTTGACTGCTGAAAAAATGCTGGGAGTAAATATTGAGTAGACACACCCAAGCTTAATTCTTGGGACTGGTTATAATTATAATGGTGATCATGATGATTCTCCTTTAATATAACCTCAAATCAGTGAAACACGGGTATGATCACAACCAAGAGAAAAATCCAAAGAAACACTTTTCTCCTCTGGATCCTACAAGAATGACTCATCATGCAGCTCCAAATCCAACAATCACAAGGTGTGCTCCCTGAATATTAATCTTCCCCCTTTTCTTCCTTACTCCTCCCCTTCCCCATTTCTTCCCTCCCTTCCTTCATCAAATAAAACTCAACAAGGTAATGGAAGACATAAATCTAATGGGAAGACATTTCCACTGACATTGGAATGATCCTATCCCTTTCAAAATATGCTGACCCACACTAAATCTCACCATTCTTTCCTCAGAATCACGTATCCTTCTCAGAATATTAGGAAATAACTAGAAAGGAATTAGGAAGAGGGTTTATTAGAATTTTCCCCATCGTTTGAATCTCACGTAGAAGGATTAATGAGCAGGAGATGGTTTGTTATAGGAATAGAGTAAGACTTAGCACCTTTATAATAACTATTTGTTGATTTAGTAGAAATTGTGTTTCACTAGCAGGGTCATTCATCAGCATGAGGCACTAGCAGCAATGTGCCCAGGAAAATCAATTTTCTAGAAGACTCAGAGCTTACCAGAAGTCTTATGCTCTGAAGGCAGGAGATTCAGTTTGGTTGCTGATGAGTAAAAAGGAAGAATAAAAATGAGCATTTTAAACCAAGGCACACACCATCATCTTGCTGTGTCAAGTTTTACCAGTCAAAGCTGTTTAACAAAATTTTATGGATTTAGTAGTTAACCTTTCGATAGTGGAAATAAATCATTCAAGTTTCAGAGAATCTGAAACACCCAGTACTTCAGGTGGACTTTCTTTCTAAATATGACAATTCATTATACTCATCATCATCATCATCTTTGTCATCATAATTATTTATCATTTTGGTTAATTATTGACTATAAAAGTGGTAATAGCTTATTGCTCTTGAGACCATAATAAAGATGCATACTACTTATTTACTCATTCGTTAGCATTTTCATATCTATTTTCTACCCAACAATTTGTCGTCTGCATTTGAGATTAAAGAGAGGGCTTATTGTAGTTAACTTTTGCATCCAGTGTAGAATCATCACTACCAGCAGCTCACTTATCTAACCCTGCATGTTGAGGAAATATCATTTGAGGAAATGACAACTGAAGTAAACCATGAATGGGGCTACGTAGTTTGTGGAGGACACTTAAAGGTAGGGTGAAGATGACTATACTTAGAAACCCCCCACTTCACAGTTCTGAGAGATGACACTATAATAATCTGAACCTCATGTGGATCGTGTAACATCTCAGAAGGGAAAGCTTGGGACTAATGTAGCTTGAAAAGGTGCAATTAGGCTACCAATTCTTTTGCAATGGCAGGCAACATCCTGTTTAATAAATTATACTCGTACAGTACAATTTTGTCTTCTAACTTTACAAATGATAAAACTGAGCCTCAGAGAAGGAAGATATGTACTCAAGATCATCTAAGCAGGAAGTAGAGGAGTAAGACTAGAAACTAGGTCTTAGGAATCCCAGCCATGAGCATCTTCCTGTTATTGTTTCTGCACCTGGTGGAGTACGAGATCAAGTGCCAAAAGGCTAATACCATCCTTTAAAAAAAAAGATTTTTCACATTTATTTGACAGAGAGAGAGATCGCAAATAGGCAGAGAGGCAGGCAGAGAAAGAGGGGGAAGCAGGCTCCCTGCTGAGCAGAGAGCCCGATGTGGGACTCAATCTCAGGACCCTGAGATCATGACCTGAGCCGAAGGCAGAGGCTTAACCCTCTGAGCCACCCAGGCATCATAATATCATCCATTTAAAATGTGTTTATTTCAAGTCCTGGGCTGTCCGACCCCAGGGAGAATAGAAGTTGCATTTGCTTGTTATAGTGTATTCACCTCTGAAATTATGTACCTCCATTACCTGCTACTCGGGGAAACACACCCTCCTAAAGCGAAGTTTGTTATTATTGGCAATACTGTTTCTTGGGAAACTGCTTTGGTGTTTTTTGTCTGTTTGTTTTTTAATTAATTTAGTTAATTTTTTATGGTCTTAATGTATTCAAAGGACTCAGAGGATTGCTCTGTCTCTGAGATATTTAGATTAGCTTTTCCAGGTTTTATTGTTTTTAAATTATTATTATTTTTATTATTATTCCCATTTCACAAATAGATACATAAGGTCCTAAAAAGTACCATCTTCCTCAAGGCCACATAGTTAAGAAACTGTGGAATAGGGAGCAAAACTTCAGATCCTACTCTTACAGTGCTTCACATTTTCTACCCTTGACTGAATAACTCTCTGAGATACATTGGATGGAGACTGAGTTTAGCTCCTCTGAAAATGAAATGAACTGAAACCTCTATGACTTATGCATGTGTTTCATAATTAGAGTATGTGTGGTAGACAGTGATAGGAGCTGAGCCGTTGCCTCAAAGAACCAGGATGAGAAAGAAACTGACAACAAAACTTTCTATGCTTCAAAACAAAGATATTTCCTGAAATAGGAAATGTTGTCAACACAGGGGAAACAGGAGATGAAGATCGATGGCTAGTTTCCACAAATCTTTTTGAAAACTCAATCCACTAGGGAAGTGACTATTCATTTTATGGAATTATGAGATATTTACATTTCATGATTTGTTCCAAACCAAGTACTGAGATGCAATAAGCAGTGTGTGCTCATTAATGAAAAAGGGTCTTCAGGGGCCAATCGGATATTAAACTTAGTTCTTCCTATAAAAGTGGATTCTGTGATAGGACTCCTTTGTTCACTGAAAGAAACTGACATTTTGTTCAATTTCAAACAGGAAGTTCAGAGGTATTTCTTATTCAGTATATATTGGAGTGGGTTCAGTGATTGTAAATAAAAACTTATTTTTAATGAAGTACTGGTTTTTATATTTGGTGATTTCTATTTTATGATGACACAAGGTCTTGAAAACTATATGAACTTCAGTTTCTGAACCTGACCCCATCAAGAAGCTGTAAGAAGAAAGCTATTTGCTGTGGATATATATTAAGACTTTTTCTTCTATGAAGGTAGAAAACAGCTGCATGTAGGGTCCTGAACATTAGCTGTGTTCCCTAATTACTAGAAGATGCTTGTTATCATGCCTGAAATCCCATGCATGGTTTTGTTCTCCACCAAACAGAGAAATCTCCCTGCAGTCTTGTCCTCTGCCATCCCCTCCAATGCACAAAGCCATCTTCATGGAACACAGCTTTCACCAAGTGCTCATCAAATCAAAGGATCTTCAATAGCTCCCAACAACTGGCAACTAAAAATTCTCCAGGAAGATGCATCATGTAGTACAAATGACATAGGATTTGGAGTTAGACAAAGCTCGGTTCTAACACATGCTCTGCCAACATGTAATATTTGCAAGTCATTCAAACTTTCTGAACTTCATTTTTTGCTTCTCTAAGGTGAGAATATGCATATCCACCTTGATGGTTATTTTGAATATTAGAGATAATGTTGATGTAGATTGTTTTAAAAGGGCCTTGATAATTCTTCCCATTCCTGCACGTGTTTCACTTTTCAACGTGACTTTGCTCCTTATACCAAAAGGTCGTCTATTTTTCTACTTTTTATTTTTATTTTTTTCTTCCAAATTTTTATTTAAATTCTAGTTAGTTAACATTTGCATAATATTGGTTTCAGGAGTAGAATTTAGTGATTCATCACTTACATACAATGACCGGTGCTCCTTATAACAAGGGCCCTCCTTAATGCCCATCACTCAGTTTCCCCACTTCTTAAATCTGAACTTGACCACGTGATAAACTGTGGTCAATGAAACATTAGCAAACATGTTGCAAGTGGAAGCTTGAAAAGAGCTTGCACATTGTATCTTGCCCTCTCCTTCCCTTTTTGGAATCTAGCCACCAAGAAAAAGAAGCCTGAGCTGGCCTTCTGGATGATGAGAAATGCCTGACTCAAGCAGCCAATTCCCACAAGGTAACTGCAGATATTTGAATGAGCCCCACTGAGATAATCAAAAGAACTGTCCAGATGAGCCTAGCCCAAATTCACAAACTGCAAAATCATGGACTGAATACATGTTTTTCGTTTTTTTGTCACCAGGTTTTGAGATAGAGTGTCACACAACAAAAATTTTGTGATACAAATATATGTACAAATCACAGTCTGTGAGATGCCTAAAAGTGATATTGCCCCATCCTTCCTAATATAGCTTGACCTGAACTTTCCAAATTTTTGCTACTTATCTATATGAACTTCTGAAAAGTTCTGACATAGCTATCATGCTTCTCTCTCTCTGCCTATGAAAATCTACTCCAATAGCCATTATGATTTATACATTTATTTTGAATCCCAACATCTCAGCAAGGCCTTCTTTAGCTACTGTAGTTTATGATCACTTTTATTTTTCTGATCCTCCATTACTTATAGTCTAAAATATACAGTTTAACACTTCAGGTGTTAATTCACTCTTTAACAATTGATTCATGTGTGTGGATCTTCATTCAGTGAATAAATTAATATTTATTGAATTGTTACTAGATGCAATACCATGTGAGAGACTTTGGAGACAGATGAGTAAGACATAATTCTACCCTTAAGTTATTCATGGTGGTAGAAAATGCAGGTATATAATAGTGATGCAGTGTGATTTGTGTTATTAGAGGAAGTATAGTGATGGAAGAAAGGCAGTTTTGAGTGTTCAGAAACTTTACAGGGGCATCTCACCTAGGTGGCTCAGTCGGTTGAGCAGCTGACTTGATTTCAGCTTAGGTCATGATCTCAGGGTTGTGAGATTGAGACCCACATTGGGCTCCACATTGAGTAGGGAGTCTGCTTTGGGATTTTCTCTCTCCCTCTCTCATTGCCCCTCCCCCCACTCGAGTGTGTGTTTTTGCTCTCTAAAATAAATAAATCTTAAAAAAATCTTTACAGAGGAACTTATATTTTAGAATTCTACCCCCCACTCTCTCACCCCCACCATATCACTCTGGTGAACTCATTCTTCCAATATTCAAAAATAATAGTTTACACAAAGTTATTAAGAAACTACTTAATCTTTAGTGTATAATCACACTTTCACTTTTTCCTGTTTATTGTGAAATTGGCTATGTTATTTCTGTTTTACAGATGAATAAACTGAGGTTAAAAGTGTTAAAAAAAACTTGATAAAGATCTTGTTTTCTTCTTGAAAACTGGACTGCATGCATTTTGAGGACAACGACCACATTGTAAATCTTTATTTGCAATAAAGCATATAGGGCCTAAACAATTTTCAATGGACATGTATGGAATGAAAGATAAAAAGGAGTGGATATAATAGTTTTCTCTCATGCCTTAAGAAATAATTCCATGGCTTCCCCTTTGTCCTACCATAAAAAATAAAACCTGGCCCACAGGTCCCAGAAGGAATTGTCACTAATAGATCTTTACAAGTTGCACTCATTCTTGACTTAGCTGTGGGCTATTTATGCTCTAGCCATACTGGGCTTCTCTCAGTTCTTAGAATGGCTAATCCTTCTCCTGGGCCTTTAATACCTGCTCTTTCCTCTGCCTAAACTCTTCCCCTCCTCTGTGAGTCCCCTTAATCCCTATATCTGACCAAACCCTCATCCTTCAGGTTTCAGCTCAAGTATCACTTCTTGTTTTAACGTTTATTTATTTGTTAGAGAAAGAGAGAGAGCATTGAGGGGGAGGGGAGAAAGAAAGAAGGAGTAAAAGAGTCTCAAGCAGACTCCATGGTGATCACAGAGCCTGATGTGGGGTTCAATGTCACAACCCTGAGGTCATCACCTGAGCCAAAACCAAGAGTCAGACCCTTAACTGACTGAGCCACCCAGACATCCCTCAAGTACACTTCTTAAAGAAGGAATCTATGAATCTCCAGACTGTCAGTCCTCTTATTCAAGACACCCACAGAATTCAGTATGTGTATATAATTTCAATTACATACTTAATATTTTTTCCAGTCCTCTAGACTGATAGCTCTCTAATAAGAATCACGTGATGACTGGCAGAGTAGGCATTCACAATGCCCATTCATTAAATAAATGTGTTATTTGGTGAGGAGTCTGTGTCTGTCTCCTGTAGAAATTAATGTTGTATTGTGGTGCAAAACATTCCATTTGGTGTTGTAGTATGGCTTCAAAGAGCATCATGCTTGAAACTGGGTCTATGCACATTGTATCCATTTTGCACTTTGGTCCATGCTGTACTTTCAGTGTCTTGATTGAGAATGAGAGATATGTGACTCCTTAGTAGTCAGTGACAATGCAAACATTTCACTTCCATCTGCTTGGCATTGCCTAAAAATAAATAATATCAAATTAACCATAGGAAATTTAATTTTTTTCTTTTTCTTTTCAAACCAGCGAATGTTTGCTACTTTCAGTTTTCTTTAAGAAAGTCTGAGAAGCATTTCCATCAATTTCCGAGAATATTCTATTTTTTAATAAAGAGCCTGTTTGGTCATGAAATGTTTATTGGATAATTTTTGGTTTTGGCAGATGTTTCCCTTATATATGTTTTTCCATGGAGTTAATGACTAATGTTTTCCAATTCTCAAAAAATAATAGTCACTGAGGCATCACAAGTGGAAATTGTTTCGAACTATTCACTCTTTTTAATTAATTGCATTGCGTAAACAAAATTGCTTTCTGAATATTGACTCCAGGAAACATAACACAAGGATTAAAACTCAGCGCTTGTCCTGGATAAAACTGGATTTGAATTCAAACTTTGCCATTATATAGTGTGTAGTGGTGGGACTTTGAACAAGTTACTTGACTTTTTTGGTCTTGGGTTTCTTCTCTGTGAAAGGCATCATAATCATATCTGCCTCACTGGATTGTTGCAAGGATTAAAAGTGATAATCCTCATTGAGTATTTAACTAGAATCAACTGTGTGCTTACTATTTGCTCAATGCAATAA
Source organism: Spilogale gracilis (assembly GCA_004023965.1). Taxonomy (NCBI): domain Eukaryota; kingdom Metazoa; phylum Chordata; class Mammalia; order Carnivora; family Mephitidae; genus Spilogale; species Spilogale gracilis. Next base: position 262,368 of record PITA01000292.1, read on the forward strand.
TTTAGTATGAGAATTCTTGATAATGATTATATAAGGAGAAAGGGTTAAGGAGACCATTTTAAACAGAGGACATTTTAAACAAATGCATAGAACTAGGATGACCCAAAGAGTACGAAGTATATTTAGTGGTCAGTGAGGAGAAGCCCCTACAGTTTTGACAGTTCATGAAGGAGACAAATATGAGACCAGATTAGAGATATGTGTGTTGAGGATAAGAAATTGAACTTCTATACTGTGAGCAACAGGGAGTCATTGAAGTAACTCATCTTCTAAACACTAGATTTGCAGTATGTGTTCTGTGATAATTTCAAATTTTCAAGGGACACTTTGGTCTCTACCAGCTGCTATGGACTGAATCATGGCTCCCTCCCCCAGTACATATGTTGAAATCCTAACCCTCCTCCCTCAACCCACGTGATGGTATTTGGAAAGGGGAACTTGCGGAAGTGACTAGGTTTAGATGAAGTCATGAGTGGGACCCTGAAGATGGGATTAGTACCCTTAAAAAAAGAGAAAGAGACATCAGAGCTATCTTTCTTCCTGCCATGTGAGAACACAATGAGAAAACACTTGTCTACAAGGAAGGAAGAGAGCCCTCACCAGAAAACAACCACACTGGTGCTCTGATCTTAGACTTCCAGCCTCCAGAACTGCAAGAAAATTAATTCCTGTTGTCTAAACTGCCCAGTATATGATATTTTGTTATGACAGCCCAAGCCAACTTAAGATACCAATCACTGGAAAAAAGCTGTTTGAAATCACTTATTTTTTTAAATGTGGTTTTAAATAGTGTCTTGATACAGCATGAATTTGTAGTTGCAAATTCATAATTATCAATGGATTTCAGGGTATCAAGTATCGTTGCTGTCTGAGTGATAGATGTTAAGAACAATTTGACACAATGTAATCAGTAAATACCTGTCAGGGGAATACTAATAAACAAGGAAAGTTACTGCTTTCAGAGCCCAAGTTTTTCTCAAGTATTCATGTTTCTGATATGTAGATATACCAGGTGACCATAATCACCAATCTCTCTCTCTCTCTTTTTTAAAAATATTTTATTTATTTATTTGAGAGAGAAAGCATGAATAGAGGGATAAGGAGAAGCAGACTCCCCCCTGAGCAGGGAACCCAACACAGGATTCAATCCCAGAATCCTGGGATTATGACCGGAGCCCAGGTAAGAGGCTAAACCACTGAACCACCCACCCAGGTGCCCAACAAATCTCTTCCTCATGCTGCCAAGACACAGGATGAGAAGAGACCCAAAGAAAAAGAACTCAAAACTATGAAAAAAATTTTAGAAGCAAACAGAGGGAAAGAAATAATAATAAAGTAATTGCAGATTCATTCATTCATTCATTGCACAGATATTTGTTGTTCACTTAAAAGATACTTGTCATTCACTTATAAGGTTCTACTTGGTAATGTCTACTTTTACCATCAAGGGAAACTGTAGGCAATCCTGAGTGGGTCAAAAATGTGCCTCAGTGGCTCAGTCAAGTTGAAACGTGCCTGACTCTTGGTTTCATTGAGTTTAAATACTGAAAACGAGTTTATCTTTAACTCTAAGAATGATTTTTTAAAATATTTTCTTTATCTATTTGTCAGAGAGAGAGAGCAAGAGAGCTCACAAGCAGGGGGTAGTGGTAGGCAAAGGGAGAAGCAGGCTCCCTACTGAGCAAGGACCCCAACATGGGACTCAACCCCAGGACTCTGGGATCATGACCTGAGCCAAAGACAAATGCTTAACCAATTGAGCCATCCTGGTGCCCTTCTGAGGATAGTTTTCTCAAAGATTTGCTGGAATATACAAATCCTTAAATGTCTTTAAACTGTGCTATAGTTTGTTTTTTATTTAACAGTTGTGCTTTAACAAACGAAAACCCTCAGCTGTTGAACAAAGATTCCTTTTTGCCTTGAAATATTTTGAGTGTAAAAGCTCCTTTAACCACGACTGTGGAACATAGTTATTCCAAATACAATGATAGTTAGAAGCCAAATATATCGGCACAAGTGGTGTTTTTCCATCATTTCAAAATATCATTAAAGGCAAACAGCTAATTATTTTGGAAACAACCAGTTTATAACCATTGTTTCACTGAACACAAAGAACTGCCTTTAAGTCAATTCGTTTATGGACATACCACCTCAGGATGATGTCAGCCATACGTTTTTGGAACTACTCTTATATTTTATTACCTTTGACATACATGTTTCTAAATAAACTCTGCATATTCAAGACATTTAGAAGTGATCAACTCATAATAACACCTACTCGTTTATATGTGAACCGTTTTACATTTCAAAAGTATTTTACATAGCCTTTCTCGTATGACCTGAGGCTTCTTTCCCTTCATTTTACAGAGGCATTAATTTGATGCTCAGCAAGGTTAGGTGATTGACCCAAGTTCCCACAGTTAGTACAAGGTAGCCATACCACTAGTATTCAAGCATCTCTCAGTTCAGTGTTACTTCCATTTCACCCAGGCTAGCATCTCTTTTCTCAGAGAAAAGCAAGGTCATCACCTGACATCCTTTCTTTAGAAAGACTGGGTTTTTTTGCTTTTTTTTCTCATTAATCTTTGTATTTCCTTATGTCTTTTCAATCATGGCCTTCTGTCACTATCAACAGCATCCCAAGTTTTATGCTTCTCCTGCCAAGGTAGAATCACAGCTTTCTTCATAGAGAAGCTCCTACAGGCAACTTTTTATGGTGTTTGTAAAAAGAATACTTTGGAAACAGCAGTTCATCATTGAGACACTGGGAGTCTGTTCTGATGACTAGCATAAGATGGGGACAATTCTGGATAGAAAAGAAAAGTTACATAAGTGTGTCATATCCTTCAAGTAATCAGTATGCTGAGTTTTTGAAATAGTTGCTCCAGGGAATTGAACAGAGTAGGATTCCCAGTAGAACCTAGGTGTGCTGACTGGTTGGCAGGAGGATCTGGATCTCCTAGGAGACCATATGGAAATTGATAAAGATGAGCAGTCATATAGATCAGCATTGTCTAGTAGAAATATAGTACAAGCTGTATATATAATTTTACATTTTTTTCAGTAGACACACTTAAAAAGTGAAATGCATAAGATGAAATTCTTAAAAAGATTTGTTCATTTACTTTAGAGAGAGAGAGCAAGTGGGGGGAGGAGCAGAGGGAGAGAATCCCTGCTAAGAGTAGAACCTTTTGCAATGCAGGGCTCAATCTCACGATCCATAGTTCATGACTTGAGCCAAAACCAATAGTCAGACACTCAACTGAATGAGCCACATAGGTGCCCTGAAATGATGTATTTAATAATGTCTTTCATTTAACTCTAGATACTCAGATATTTTAATTTTAATATGGAATAGCACTTAAAAGTTATTGTCACTATATCTTACTTTTTTAACAGTAAGTTTTTGAAATCTGGTGAGTATTTTATACTTACAGCCCATTTCAGTTTGGATCAACCATATTTCAAGTGTATCATATATGGCCAATGTCAGATATATTAGATAGAAAAGCCTGGAACTTTTACTGAAAACTGTTCCAGGCACAGTCATGGAAATATTGAATAGCTACTATCATTTGGAAGTGAATGAAAGTACAATTCCATGCCTCTGGATATGAGCATTCATGTAAGATGAGGATAGAAGTGGAATAAAAGCAAGGTTTCTACACTTTAGCACTATTGACATTTTTGGCCAGATAATTGTTGTGGGGGGCTGTCTTGTACATTATAGGGTATTTAGTATTGTCCCTGGCTTCTACCATCTAGATGTCAGTAGGATTCCCTCCAGTTGTAACAACCAAATCTTGCCTCTACAATATGTTAAATAACCCCCTGGGAAGGGGGATGTTGGGGAAGTGTCCCTCCTCAGTTGACAACCAGTTATTTTAAATACTTCTAATCAAAGTTTTTCAGACTCAGAATGGGTAATACACAGAACAAAGATTCTCAAACTGTGGGCCTAAATATCTCCCCTCTATTTCATTGTCCATATGTGCATCTTGGATAGTTGGCTAAGAGGATCAACATGACTTGGTAATTTCTCAGTACTTGATGACACTCAGGGTAATGATTTTGAACTTAGATTGAACTGGCTAGCTTTCCTTTCTTTGGAAGTCAGAGAGGATATTCTTGAACCTCTCCCAGAAGTAACCAGAAGGCAGAGATAAAAGAATAGATGATTCAGAGAAAAGCAACTTGAACAACTGAAGAGAGAAAAGACATGTCTTGCAAATGGTAGATTGTAAAAGATTATAGATATGTATACTTTATCAGGTCTAAGAAACATTGCTCAGCTTGCAAATCCCTCCAAAATCTGAACTGATCCGGGGGAAAGGTGAACTACAGTGCAGGCCTGAGAGCCTTATCCAGTCCTACAAGGAGCTCTAGAACTAGAATGGCCAAAATCACTAGACTTTCATGACTCCACCTCAGAAAGGTCATTATATGGGCTTCCCATAACAGGGTATAATGTTGGATACTCCCTGAAAGGACACATCTAGCAGCTAGGTCAACAAACAAATCATTCTTTGAAGAAACTAGACAATATGTTCCCAAAGTGATAGACATGTAGAAGGATCTCAGTGAATGTCTACTGAATGCAAAAAAATTCTGCACTGACGCTAACCGAATCAGGAGAAGTTTTCATCCATCAGTTTGGTTGTGTGGGTCCATTTGATAGCCAGATGGCTTTCCTAAGAAACACAACCTTTCCTAGATAAGAGGAGGGACTCAGTATTTGTGATACATCCGAAATTTCTCCATCAATTATAATGGTTTTGAAATATCTTCAATGAAGTTTACATTATTAAACAGAACTTGAGACTGAGGTAGCATAAAAACTTTTCTGGATTGGAGTGCCTGGGTAGCTCATTCGGTTAAGCATCCAGCTCTTGATTTAGACCATGGGATCCCATCCCGCATTGGGCTCTATGCTTAGAATGGAGGCTGCTTGAGAGTCTCTCTCCCTCTTCTGCTTCTCCCTCAGCTTGCACGTTCTCTCTCTCTCTCTCTCTCTCTCGATAAATAAGTAAAATACTAAAAAAAATCTGCTGGATATGTCAAGAATCAACTTAGCCTAGTACAAGTACTAAAAGACCGTATTTATGCCTGTGGGCTCAGTGATGTTGAAAGAAAAGCAAATAAGCCAGACTTTCATTTCCTGAATCTGTCATTCCCATTCTTCTATAGACAAAGGAAAGAATGGCTGGGGTAGGATGGTGAGCAATGTATTTATTTTATTGATACTAAATATCAAATCTTTCATATACTTATCTCTTAAGTACTGCAATAATCCTGGGAAATAGGTAGCATTATCTCTAGTTTTACAGATCAGGGATCTATAGCTCTGAGATGTAAACCCCACCACCGCCATCACCACCATCATCATCCTCAATATGGCCTAATCATACGTAGCTCTTACTTTGTGCTAGACATTCTCCTAAGTGTTTTATATATGCAAACTTATTTGTTTCTAATAACTTCTCATTACTTCTGATAATTACCTTATTATTAGGAGCTACTGATTCATACTTTACAGATTAACTGCAGCACAAAGAACTTTAGTAACTTGCTCAGGGTCATCTAAATAGTGACAAAGCTGAAGTTTGAAATCAAGCTCTTTCCTCTTAACTACTATGCAAACTTGCCTAATTAGTAAGAGGCAGACAGGAGGAATAAAAATCAAGTCTGTCTTATTCCAAATGCAGCCATTTTTTACTACACAAGGATAGCTTTGAAGGCACTGTGCTTGTACATTTTGAAGAATCATTCTCTCTTGATAGCAAGCTGGGACTATAGGACAAATTGGTGGAAGAATTATGAGGTGACCTTTAGGAAATATGTTCATTTTCGAGGTTACTGAAGGTGACTTCTTGTCAGTAATTATGGGATTTCCTCAAAGGTAGGTGAGAATCGGGTTTCACATTCAATGTCTCCTAGAAAATAATAGTTTTCTCATTCTAATTAGTGTAGCTGTCGAAGATTTCTGAGGCTTATTTGGCCTTGTTTAGAACCTACTGCCATATTTGACTCTCCCAAGTGACAGGAGAAGGCCAAAAACCAGTCCCAGCAATAGGAGTTTTAGCAGGCTTGCATCTGCCAGAATCAATTGTGACAGAAGTTTAGCCAGTTCCCACAGAATTGCCCTCCAATTGTATCCTCTATACATGGCCTGTCTCTCTAAGTGAATTGCAGACTCATCCAGAGCAGAGGTTGTATTTTATTTGTATCCCCATCCCCTTCTATAACAGAGGATAAATGAGGTTTGAAACCATGTCTATGGAAACTTACCAGTAACTAAATCACAGGGCTCATATTTCTTGATCATGCTGAAAATACTTTTTTTTTCCAATCTCATGTAACATATTAAAATGAAATGCTTTCAGTCTCAGTGTTTCTTCAGAGGATCACAGACTGAAGACAGTCTAATAGGTGCCAAGTATCCCCACATCTTAAAGCAAGGGGCTGTATTAACAATCTTGACCAAAATACTATGCTAATATATTGTGAAACAGGTTTTATTACCATTAGTCAGCCTAAGGTTCCATGTAGGAAAGAGAAGGAGGAATGCATCAACATTGTGAGTTTGAAGAATCAAGGTGAGAATGAAGAAAATTGCTTTCTTCTTGAAGTTCTTTCCCTTAAACTCTGCTTCATTCCATAAACTCAAATGACATGAAATTTCCCATAAGTACAACACTGGTCTTTTCTATGAGTAGTTCAAGCCTTGAAGTCTATCATCCTAGGAATTATATTTCCATAGGATAATTACAATTATCCTCTATCTTACCCAGACCCTGATAATAAATATTCCTTTCCAATAAAATTAATTCTTTGAGGGAAAAATTGTAACTCTACCCTAGGCCTCATGGCAACTTAACATATATAGAGACCAATACTATATCCAGATTTTGCTAGAAATCAAAATGTTGAGGCCAAAAGCTAAATGGCCAATCACTAAACATGTGGCAGGACTAATACTTAAAGATAAAGTCTGTGAATCTTCTATAAGCAGGATAAACACATTCATAGGGGCCAATCTAAAGAATCAAAATGTCTTAAGTTACTGATCCTACTTTTGCCAGAAAAGCAACAGTAAAATGTTAAAGGTAGTTTGCATAGTAATAGGGAGACAGCTGGATTGAAGATAACCTGAATTTCCAGAGTTCCTAGTCACTAGTAATCAACAGACTCCAAATTAAAATATTTATTTTATATATCAGGTTTGGAAAAAACATAAAACAAATGATAATACCTAGGGGAGAGGGGATGTGGAGAAATAAGATACATAATAGAAGAATAGTGGTGAGAGTTTACATTGGTTCAAAGTGTCTGGAGTTTAATTCAGCAATGATTATCAAAAGTTTTAAAAATGGGCTTATCTTTTAATACAGAAAATCCCCATCCAGGAAATTTTCCTATCGGAATTAGGAATACAGGCACACATATAGATATTCAGTGTAATGTTGACTATGACTGTGAAAAAAATCAGAAACAACCTATATGTTCATTATTAAGGAGTTAAATTATGATGCATCCATTTAATTGAATGTCATGGGACCACTAAAACCTATGATGTCTGTTTATATATATAAACATAGAGCAGTGTGAAAAACATGTGAAAAGTTCAGTTTATGTAACAATGTATATAGTGTAATCCCACTGTTTTGGTTAAAATTACCTGAAATATATAAATATATATGAATATACATATATGACATGGAAACATTTTGAAAAAAAACACATTTATCATCCATGGTCTCCCTAGACGTCCAAGCACCTCACATTAAGAAACCTTGTCATATTCATTGTCCTACTTAGTTTCACATTGCACCTTTTTTGCAGGTTGAAGCTGTTTTCCTCTGTTCTCTGTTTTCAAATCTTGCACACTCTAGTATTTTCAAAAGTAAAAGTCCTATTTTTTCCTTCCAAAATTTATTTTTAAAGATCTTGTTTATTTATTTGACAGCGAGAAACACAGTTAGAGAGGGAACACAAGCAGGGGGAGTGAGAGAGGGAGAAGCAGGCTTCCCGCCGAGCAGGGAGCCCGATGTGGGGCTTGATCCTGGGTCTCCAGGATCATGACCTGAGCCGAAGGCAGTCGCCTAACTAACTGAGCCACCCAGGCTCCCCCTTCCAAAATTTTAATAGATATTAGCACCAATACAAATCTTCATCTATAGAGTCTACTATATGCTAAAATGGAAATAATAGAGTACAATTCTTGTTTTATCACCTAAATATCACGCACACAATGACACGGGCTTTAAGTGCATGTTGGTCATATAATCCTTATGTTGAGAAACATTTTAGGATATTCCTAGCCAACTATGGAGTCAACCCATATTGAGAAATAGAACAACTGGAACTGTCAAACAATGAATTCATTTGACTGTGCCTCACTGGGTATATGGACTGGGACATAAACGATATCACTATCATTTTAGCATAGATTATTTTTTTACATTGTATTTGGGACTCACTAAAAAAATGCAATCTGAATCAAATAATACTGTCGATAACCTGCATTCTCAGACTTTATGTCATTGGCAGGTATTAAATGACGTCATTTATGTTGAATTTGTCCTTAGTGTTTGGAGGGAATAATCTCACAAGCCTTTTTAACTAGATCCAAGGTCATTGATTTAACCAAAATATATGAATTCAATAGGACTAAGCCCTGGATTCTTTAGCACAAATATATTGCCAAATGTACTCCTTCCATAAAGTGTCACCTCCCATAAATCTCAGTCATTCCTTTGCATATTGTAGGCAGATCTACATTTAATAAACAGCATTTTCAGTTGGGTTTATTTTTCTTTAAAGTACTCTGAATAGTACAATTAAATACTTAACAAGCTGTCTATTCTTCATTTATACACTGTTAAACTTTCTGGGATTCATTGTGTTTATGGCACGATCACAAAGAGCCTGTTCTAATGATTCTTGGTTGGGTATTGAAAGAAGAGAATCTTTTTTTTTTTTTGAAAGAAAACAGTATTCTTAATATGTCTTAAAATGTAGCTTAGAATATTCATATGGGAAAGTTCATTTCAAGGAAAAGAGTCAACTTTTTCATTCAAACTGAGTAGATGTTGGTTTATCTAGAAAAAAAGTGAAAATGAAAAGATCTTAGAATGCTTTTGCAAGCATTTCCCAGTACATTTCCCAAAGACAGTTTTAAGACATTTTTAAAAGAAGTGTATTTCATGCTTCAAGTTAACTTTTCAATAAGGATTAGTGCTAGCTTGGAATTTAATTATCTCGTTGAGGTAAGAACATATTTTAGTAAGCTCAAGAATTGTTTACTAATTCATGTTAATTGCTGGAAATTTGTGATATAAGAAAACAAACAAGGTAGCCAAGAAAGTGGTCTTGTCTCCCTTATTGTAGATAAAAAGTAGCAAATTAATGTTAAATCTTCAGTAAAGCATTGCAGAAGGCAAAGGCAAAGTTCTGTTGCATATTGGAAAATGAAAATACAACTTTGCCACATCCTTCCATTAAATCTGTGCATAGCAAAGCAGAACTAGTGTTGCCTTATAGGTAACTGAAACGTGCCTTAAGGGTTATATACTGGCCAAGTGGAACTGGACAATGTGTGCAGCTTTATTATACTTTTTTGTTTAATCATAGCAACTCTATTTGGAAATGATTTCTCCAACTATTGTAGTCTTGCTAAGTCTCCAACATATTTTTATTGTATTATCACATGTAATCAATCAGTTAATCTAAACTGAATATTCAAAGTATTCAGAAAATGTATGTGAATGTATTGTGGCAAAAGCATGAGACTTTGATAAACCATCCTGAAAAATACTTCTGAACCCTCAAAAAGTGAACTCTTGCTCATTGAAACATGTTTTTTATTTTTTTTATTTTTAATTTAAAACATTTTAAAATTTATTAACATATAATGTATTATTTGGTACAGGTCTGTGAATCATGAGTTTTACACAACTCACAGCATTCACCATAGCACATACCCTCTCCAATGTCCATAACCCAGCCATCTTATTCTTACCCCCTACCCCCTAGGAACCCTCAATTTGTTTCCTGAGATTAAGAGTCTCTTACGGTTTTTCTCTCTCCCTGGTCCCATATTGAAACATGTTCATTTTTAAAAGTTACCCTTCCTTAACATTTGCATAGCTAGCAGATGAAAAAGTCACAAATTTTTGGCAGCCTATCTTTTGGATTTCCATGTATCATGATAAAGTAGACAGATTTGGGGTTGGCTAACAGAATCCAATAGAAGTATAATATGTATGCTAGATAAAAAATTCATGTAAAAAAAGAAAAAATAACTTATGTGAAGACATAACTATTTTCCTGTGTAAAATAAAGCAAAAAGGAAGTACCCTCATTGTCAAAAATAATGAAGGGGAGGGGTACCTGGGTGGCTGAGTCAGTTAAGCATCTGACTCTTGATTTTGGCTCAAGTCATGATCTTAGGGTTGTCAGATCAAGCCCCGGGTCAGGTTCTGCACTGGACATGGAGTCTGCTTAGAATTCTGTCTCTCCCTTGCCCTCTGCTCCTATAAGCTTGAGCTCCCTCACCAAAAAAAAAAAGAAAAAAAGAAAAAAAAAAGATTCTTTCTCCCTCTCCCTCTGCCCCTCCATTTTCCTCTCTAATAAATAAATAGATAGGTCGGTAGATAGATAAATAAATAATGAAGGGGATAATTAGAGCGGGGGGGGAGGAGAAAGAGTGCTGGAAACTTAGAAGGGACCATAACTGGTTATGAGGACCTGATTCCAACCACACAGGGCATACCATTATGTTTTCTTTCTGGTGCCCTCTAAGAAACAGATTTCATGGACTCTGGTATTTGCTTCCCATGTCTTATCAAAGTAGCTCATAATACCTCTTTAATTTAACTATAATGTAATGAAACCTCTTCCTCAGAACAAAACAACTCAATTTCCATATAAAATTTCCTTAGAGGATTTGACTCTATTATTTAATATTAGCTTTGACTATTCCCAAATAATTTCCAGACAATGTGCATCTTCTTTAAGTTGTGATGAGCCTAAACTGCACCAACTATCCTTGTCACCATATTCTACTCTTTTCAGCATCCTTATTATGACTGTGGTCTCAACTATCATATCTGGCTTTTGACTTCTAGATGTGATCGTCCTCACAAGCATTAGTTTTGCTTGTGTACTGCATAACATTGCTTGAATATTCCAGCATCATTACTTGAATAATCTGATATTCCAATGTCATTCACTGGATCTGAAAGAAAATACCTTCTCTTTTACCCAAGTAAGCCCCTTTTATTGTTCCCATAGTTCTGTTAAAGAGATTTCATTCTCGCAGTCATCCAGAGCTAGCCAGGTGATGACTTAGCACACCTCCAAAATTTCAGGGAACAAGATCAGGATATAAGGGCTGTGGCAAGAATGGGAGCCATGCACATTCTGGCTCGAGCCAGAAAAATGACAGCTAAGTTGGCTAGATCAAATGTCACCTGTGCCTTGCTATTGATGATGTCAGGATTTAGTACACTGAAAGGGGCACCTTGATAAATATGTCACAAACTGAAAACCATCTAAATCCTGACAGTTGTATAAGGTGAAACATTTGAATATGCTGATCCAAGTGATTATCAAGAAAAAAAGAGATCCTGATTGCTTAAAAAAGAAAGCTTTCATTTGGAATACCTCTTTCCTCTAGATAATCACAGATTTTGGCATAATCGGCATTTTAGATGGGTACTTTGCAGAACTGTCCATGAGAACAACAACAACAACAACAAAAAACAACTGTCCACATCATTATACTTTCTCATTAAAACACACACACACACACACACACACACACACACACACGAGTAAAAGCAAACTTAAAAGATTTTTCATTTAGCATAGTCTTCCAATTTTTTAAAAGATTTTATTTATTTATTTATTTATTTATTCATTTATTTATTTATTTATTTGACAGAGAGAAACACAGCAAGAGAGGAACATAGGCATGGGGAGTGAGAGACAGAGAAGCAGGCTTCCTGCTGAGCAGAGAGCCCGATGTGAGGCTCGATCCCAGGACTACAGGATTGTGACCTGAGCTGAAGGCAGATGCTTAACCACTGAGCAATCCAGGTGCCCCTAGCCTTTCAACTCTATCTCTGATATTCAGGCTATAAGTTTAGAGCATTCTGCCTCACCACCCATATCTAAGTCAGAATTTTGAAAGTAGGATTAATTTGCCCAGTTCTACTATATTAACCAATCAAAAATATTCTTAGTATTGGTCACATTAGGTGTTACTGTTTGTGCTTAGAAAAGAACTTATGAGTATCTAGAAAAAAGTAAGTAATTTTGCTCCACACTAATGGTGTATTTGGCTTTTAGCCTAGAATGAGTCTGTGTGATGGCAAAGAAATATTTTGGTGGAATGCCCTGGTGAGACTGGTGTTCGTGCCTCAACTAGGAAGGAAGGTATGCTCCTCACATTCTGACCTACAAATCATGAAACATTTGTTTAAAAAGTTTATTTTGAATTTGTTTTATTTCCACTCTAATGGAATTTATTATTGTAACACTGTTTTATTGGCTGAGAGTTAATGTCTTTTTAGTTGTAATACCCTCTGACTCATTTGTAGGGGAGAGTACAAAGAGCATAGTTCAAACCAGTGGTTCTCAACAGAACTGACTCTAACCCCTAGAGGTCATTTTGGGAATTAGAGGGGACAGATTCCATCATGATAACTGTGAGGAATGGGTTCTACTGCCAATTATCGTGCAGGAGCCAGGGATACAATGATCAGGAAACACAGAAATTGATCTTGTGTCTTGAACAACTTTTGGATATCCTGTTAGACATTCATGGAAATCATATTATCTGAGCTAAATGAATATCTGGAAAACTGGGTGAGCCTAGAACCAAACTCCATGATACATATAAACAAAACCATTTTGATTAGTTCTAATAAGCACAATTCTTAGCAGTGTAACTAGCATGTAAATTGAGAGACTAATTGAGGGAATACTGTACATTTAACATTGCTTTGCTTAAGACTTACCAAGGCTTGCCCATCATTCAGAAAATTCCATGGTACTTTAACTGGCAGTTCAAAATTCCTAAATTCATTTACATTTTTAGCTTTCACATACAAGTGCAAGCATTGAGCTATTATATTGTGTCATCTCTTGTAGTTGTGTCCAAGTATCTACACATTGAAACACTTACCATTTTATTATAATATACTTTTAAAATCCTTCCTTGAGTTATGTTTCATATTGAATTTGTATAACCTATGCATACACATGAACTGTAACTATGAACTTAATTTTAGCACAGTAAGGTAGGTGACATATTTGTTATCAAAAATAAGTTCATTTGAGGGGTATCTCAGTGGCTTTCAGTTAAGCGCCTGCCTTCAGCTCAGGTCATGATTCCAGAGTTTTGGGATCGAGCTTCACATTGGGCTCCCTGCTTAGCTGGGAGTCTGCCTCTCCTTCTCCCTTTGCCCTTCCTCCTGCTCCTTCTTTCTCTCTTGCTCATTTTCTCTCTCAAATAAATAAAATCTTTATGTACCCCTGAAACAAATAGTATATTATGTTAATAAAAATAAAAAAATTACAAAAATCTTAAAAAATAAAAGTCAAAAAATTTAAATATACATATATCATCTGACCTTAATAAACTGACTCCCGGGTATTTACCATAGAGAGTGAAAATTTGTGTCCTTAGAAAATCCTGTACACAAATGTTTATAGCAATTCTATGATAATTGCACTCCAATGAAAAAAGAAATAAATAATAAACAAACAACTAAAATAAGTTCATGTGATCTGAAACTTCAATGGGATTGTTTTACAATAAAGATTGAAGTATGAGAATATGGCTTTCTGTATAGATAACTTTAGCTATCTGTAAAATTTAAGTGATAAACGTATCTAGCCCATTGTGATGTTGTAAGGATTATATGAATGATTCTGTTACACAGAAAGTTCTATTCATCATCTCTGATAAGTTAGGCATATCCTTAGAATGTATATGGTATAGAATATATACTCCATTTGACCTGGTTTAACATCTAACACCTTCATTTGGCTTGTGGATCCCAAAAACTCTTCGTTTTCTCTTATAGCATGATCTTATCCTTCTCAGTCTCCTTTTCTCACTCACCTCATACCCATAACCTCTTAATTTTTGTAGGGCTCAGGACTTGGGCATCTTGTCTTCTCTATGCACAATCACTCCATTGGTGGTCTCATCCTGCCCCATGGCTTTACACAACTATGTACTGCCACATCCTGAATCCCTATATCCAGCGAGGAATGCTTTCCTGAACTTTTATATACAACTGCCAAGTTACTATCTTTAATTGTGTATCTAATACACCTCTGAACTGAAGATGTCTAAAAATTCCAAGCAGACTCCCTGCTGAGTGCAGAGCCCCATGTAGGGTTCTATCTCATGACCTGAGCTGAAACCAAGAGTCAGATGCTCAACTGACTGAGCCACGCAGGTGCCCCATACTCTCAAAAAATATCTTTTTTTTAAGACCTTTTTTTTTGACATAAAGAAACACAGCCAGAGTGGGAACACAAGCAGGGGGAGTGAGAAAGGGAGAAGCAGGCCTCCCGCCGAGCAGGAAACCTGATGTGGGGCTTGATCCAGGGACTCTGGGATCATGACCACAGTCGAAGGGAGATGCCCAACGACTGAGCCTCCCAGGTGCCCCTCAAAAAATATCTTGATGGTGACCATTCTCTCCACCTCCACTGCTGCCACCCTCATCTAAATCACCATCATCTCAGGTCTGAATGATTGCAATATCACTGTTTGCCCTTCTTTCACCCTGGCCCCTCGTCCCCGTGCATTCATACTGCATAACAGCCAGGCTGACCCTTTTAGAACAAACACTTCAGTGGCAGCCCATGTTGCTCAGAGTAAATGCCAAAACTATAAATGGCCTATAAATTCCTAAACAATATGATTTTGTGTTACCTTTCCATCCATACTGTTAGCTATTGTCCCCCTTATCTCTTACACATTTCCCTGATCTTGGTGCTGATCCTCGAAAATCCTCCTACCCAAGGACATTTGCATACTCTGTTTCCTATACATAGACCTTTATTTCCCCAGTCATCTGCATGGCTTGCTCCTCCATCTTCTCCAGGTATTTGCTCCAATGTTCTCAATGAGATCTTCCCTGACCATCCTATTCAAAACTGAACAGACCCACATCAATACTCATTATTCCCTTACCTAATTTATTTTTTCTTTATAACACTAATCATCAATATACTATATAATTTACTTGCTTATTTTGTTTATTGTCTGTTGTTCTCTACTAGAATGTGAGGACCACGAGGACAGATATTTATCATTTTTATTCATTTCTGTATCCCCTTCACGTGGAACAATGTCTGTACTTAGGAGGTGCTCAACAAATATTTATCAAATAAATGTATGAATATTCTGTCTTCTGTTTAACATGTGACTGAACAGAGCATCAATGAAATATCACCTCCACTAGGTTGTCAATGCCTTTTACATAAATGATTTTAGGGAAAACAATTTCATTTAAAATCATTGGTGTATGTATGTCTGTTTGCTGTGTAAAGCAAAACAAACTAAAAATGAAAGCCAGCACTTTTTATAAAGTGCTTTAAAATAGAAGTGCAGCAAGCTGTTTCACATCTATTTTTCTCCATGAATCTTACAATCTTGAGTAGTATACATAGGGAATATTATCTTCATTTAACTGAGGAGGAATCAGAGTTGTAGAAAATAAGTGGTCAGTCAAGGAAACTGTGTCTTATCATTTCTGGTCACTCTACTGTCCCTGTTAGTGCTGTATGTGTACTTTTATCTATGATTCTGTGAACGCAGACTTACTAGAGCAACTATTTAAATGGATTTACTTGGCCAGTCAACCCATAATTAATTCTTCCTAATAATCCATTATCTATTTTTATTGTGGAGTGGAAAAAATTGACCTAGTTGTGTTAACTCTGCCAACCTTTTTTTATGTGTCTGTCATTAGCTCTACACAAGTGGTATTCACGGAACCTGTACCACAGCATTGAAAGAACCAGGGGACACAAGGTCGTGTCTTTCCCATGTTTTGTTAACCGTTGTCATCTCTGAGCTGTGTGTGTGTGTGTGTGTGTGTGTGTGTGTGTGTGTGTGTAGCTCAATAAATATAGCTTTGTGATGGATGAAGGCCCTAGTGAGTACAAGTAAATTATGACAGTGTAACTTTTCTTTCCTTACCTCCACATGTAACAGTATTATTTGTTTCCAAGAGAAATGTCAGTTTCCAAAGGATAGATATTCTATCCATTGCTTTAAATGGATGATCTTAGGGGAGATGAGAGATCCAACTGATGATAGATCAATTAATACCAAATGTCAACAAAATTATATAAAATGCATTTATCATCTCAGTACACATTGGAAAGGTGGCAAACACATGGAGATATTTTATCCTTAGATAAATAGTAAAATATCTATCATAAGGGTCTACTAAACTAAAATATGTCTATATAAATGTGTCTAAACTAACATATGCATTATGACATTTGATTAACCTCTAATCTGATACCCATGTACTATGGATTAAAAGTGTTTTCAATACAAATTGAGGCTCCAAAACTAAAGTTAATATGTGCATAGTCAACTCATATGTGATAAGGGATCCAGGAACATCCAGTAGGGAAAGGGTAGTCTCTAAAGGATAGCACTAAGAATTAACACATCATTTGGATAATACATTTATGCAGACAACATAGGAGTCCCAGAATTGAGCCCTGCATGGGGCCCCCTGCTCATCGGGAAGCCTGCTTCTCCCTCTCTCACTCCCCCTGCTTGTGTACCCTCTCTAGCTGTGTTTTTCTCTGTCAAGTAAAGAAACAAAATATTTTTTAAAAGTATGTTTTGTAGGCATTATAAAATTCAGGGTACTCATTGGGGAAAGGGCTATTCCTGATGAGACATTTTCATTTTTGAAAAATAAAATGGGACATAAGCAACAAATCATGGAAAACTGAAAAAATAAAATAAATTATTATTAAAAGAAGAAAAATAAGATGTAGTACAGTACTGGTATTTAAAAGTATTAAATGAACCTGAAAATAAATGAACCTGTCTTTGATTATATAGCCAGGGCTGAGTATTTAATATAACCTTTAATGTAAATGTTAAAACGTCCGTTAATAAGATTCTGTACACTGATTTCACGTTTGGTAAGTCACCATAGACCCATGTTCTATGTTCTAGGTTGATAATTATTTTAGAGAATTAATTTCTGTTTATAAAAGGCACTGTTTTTTCCTGTTAAGAGGTACTGTGATTTGTTTTCTTGTAATGATCCATCATCCACTGAATAGTAAGACAATGTTAATAGTTTTGTTAATAAAAACTTATATTATTAATTTCATGTAATTAATCATTTATTAATTTATTAATTTATTTAATGTTATATAATTAATAATCAAACTTATATTATTAATGTTAGTAATTTTGTTAATAGAAATTTATATTATTAATATTTACCCAAGAAACTCTTCACATGATTATTTTTCATATATATATAATGTATAGATTTCTACAGGAAAATTCCTCTTGGTTATAATGTATAACACTTTCACTATGCTGCTGAATTTGCATTACTAGTATTTTCTTGAGAATTTTTGCCATCACTATTCATAAGGGTTGGTCTATAGTTTCCTTGTAGTGTATTTGCCTGGCATTGGTATGAGAGTGATGATGATCTCATAGACTAAGTTCAGAATGATTCCCTCTCCTTAATTTTTGTAAGAGTTGGAGAAGAATTGGTGTTATATCTTTAAATATTTGATAGGATTCCCCAATGAAGCAATGCAGATCAAGTATTTGTTGTGTGTATGTGGGGGGATATTACTGATTATAAGTACAAGTCTATTTGGAGTTTCTATTTCTTCATGATTCATTCAGTCTTGGTAGGTTGTGTATTTCTAGGAATTCATCTATTTCATCTAGATTATCTAATTTGTTTGCACATAATTATTACCATTCCTTTTTCCTTTTCTTTATTTTTTATTACATTATTTTATTTTTTCAGTGTTCCAAGATTCATTGTTTATGCCTCACACCTTGTGTTCCATGCAATACGTGCCCTCAATAGTCACCACCAGGCTAATCCATCCCCCAACCCCCTCCCTTCTAAGACCTTCAGTTTGTTTCTGAGTCCAAAGTCTCTCGTGTTTCATCTCCATCCCCGATTTACCCCAATACGCATTTCCATATTAATACCATTCTTTTACATTTCTTTCAGTTTCCTTAAATGGGTCATAATGTTTCCAGTTCTGTTTCTGATTTTAGTAATTTGATTTTTTTTCTTAATCTAACTAAGGATTAGTCAGTTTTCTTGTTTTTTACAAAAGAACAACTTTTGGCTTCATAGGTTCTTCTCTAATGCTTTTGTAGTCTCGATCTTCACTGAAATTATTATTTCCTTTCTTCTAGCTTTAGGTTTAGTTTCTTTTTCTAGTTTCTTTCTTTCTTTTTAAAAAAGATTTTATTTATTTATTTGACAGAGATAAACAAAGCTAGAGAGTGAACACATGCAGGAGGAGTGAGAGAGGGAGAAGCCTGGCTTTCCGATGAACAGGGAGCCCAATGTGGGGCTTGATCCCAGGAATCTGGGATCATGACCTGAGCCGAAGGCAGACACTTAACGACTGAGCCACCCAGGTGCCCCTTTTTTTTCTAGTTTCTTAAGATATAAAGTTAGCTTATTTATTTCAGGTATCTCTTTTTTAATGTAAGTATTTATAAATTTCCTTCTTAATATCTTTTATGCTCTATTACATGACTTTTAGTATATTGTATTTTTGTTTTTGTTTGCCTCAATATATTTTTAATTTCCTTGTGATTTCTTCCTTGACTCATTGGCTGTCTAAGAGTGATTAAGTATGTTTAATTTGCACATTTCTGTATTATTCATTTTTTCCCTTCTGTTATTGATTTCTAGTTTCAGTCCATTGTGACTGGAAAAGTTACATTTTATGATTTAAATCTTTTCACTTTTATTAAGACGTGTTTCTTGGTCTAACATATGGTCTATCTGGGAGAATGTTCCATGTTTACTTGAGAAAAATATGTATTCTGCAGTTGCTATGTATTGTGTTTTATAGATGTCTATTAGGTCCAAGAGGTTGATACTTTTCAAGTCTTCTATTGCCTTATTGTCTTTCTGGATGTTTTATCCATTACTGAAGGTAGGGTATTAAAATCTGCAAGTATTATTATAGAATTGTCTTTTTCTCCCTTTAATTCTATCAATGTATGTGTTATATGTTTTGGAGTGCTGATGATCAATGTATATATGTTCATAATTGTATCTTCTTGCCTAATTGACACTTTTATCAATGTATTAGGTCCATTTTTGCCTCTTGTAACAATTTTTGATTTGCATTCTATTTTGTTCAATATTAGTATATCCTTCACCACCTTCTTTTGGCTACTATTTACATGGAATATCTTTTCCCATCCCTTCACTTCTAACCTATTTGTGTCTTTATATTAAAGTAATTTGCTATTGTGGACACTGTTGCTCTGAACATTGTGTGCATGTGTTAAGAGATTACTGCCTATGTTCTCCTCTAGATTTTGATGGATTCCTACCTCACATTGAGGGCTTTCATCCATTTTGAGTTTATCTTTTTGTATGGTGTAAGGGAATGCTTGAGTTTCATTTTTCTGTATATAGTTGTCCAATTTTCCCAGCACCATTTATTGAAAAGACTGTCTTTTTTTCCACTGGGTATTTTTTCTGCTTTTTCGAAGATTATTTGACCATAGAGTTGAGGGTCCATTTCTGGAGACTCTATTCTTTTCCATTGGTCTATGTGTCTGTTTTTGTGCCAGTACCATGCTGTCTTGGTGATCACAGCTTTGTAATATAGCATGAAATCAGGCACTATGATGTTTTCAGCTTTGTTTCTCTTTTTCCACATTTCCTTGGAGATTTGTGGTCTTTTCTGGTTTCATACACATTTTAGGATTTCTTCTTCAAGCTCTTTGAAAAATGCCAATGGTATTTTAAGAGGGATGGCATGGAAAGTATAGATTTCTCTGGGTAGCATAGACATTTTAATAATGTTCATTCTTTCAGTCCATGAGGCACTTCGGTGGCTCAGTCAGTTAAGCATCTGCCTTCAGCTCAGGTCATGGTCTCACGGTCCTGGGATAGAGTCCTTATCAGGCTCCCTGCTCAGAGGGAGCCCACTTCTCCCTCTGCCCCTCCCCCTACTCATACACTCTCTTTCAAATAAATAAAAATCTTAAAGAATCATGGATTTCACTTGTCTTTTTTTGTTTTAAGTCTCCTTTAAACTAAATTCTAGAACAGTACCTTTGGCTATTTTTCCTAAAGATACCTATATTTTTGAAAACTCCAGGTCGGTTAGCTCTATTGCCTGGTTTGATTCAGGTGTCTCTCATATTGAGGACTGGTTTGGTTAGGTGTGTCTGGGTGTCTTAGTCTGTTAAGAATCTTCTTTCAACCTTGGTCATGATCCCAGTGTCCTGAGATCAAGCCCCTGTTCATACTCACTTTATCTCTCAAATAAATAAATAAAATCTTAAAAAAAATAAAATTAAGTAAATAAGTAAATAAAATACTGATAAGGAAGGACTTCCTTTTGCCATTTCATTGCTTCCTATGTGTCTTGCATGTTTTGGGTTTTTTAATCCCTCTGATTTCTTCTATTACCCCCATTTTTGTATGTTTATTGATTTTACAGTGAGACATATGGATTCCTTTATCATTTTCTTTTGCATACATTATAGAGATAATTTCTGTATGGGAATTATGGGAATTATATATGACAACTTAAAGTTTTAACAACCTAATTTGAATTTATGCTAAGTTAACCCTAATTGCAAGCAAAATCTCTGTTCATATACAGCTCTCCCTTCACTTTACTGATGTCACAAACTTCGTGTTTTTTTTTTTAATTGTTTATGTGTGGGGCGCCTGGGTGGCTCAGTTGGTTGGGCGACTGCCTTCGGCTCAGGTCAGATCCCAGAGACCCGGGGATCAAGTCCCACATCGGGCTCCTTGCTCAGCAGGAAGCCTGCTTCTACCTTTCTCACCCCCCCTGCTTGTGTTCCCTCTCTGGCTGTATTTCTCTCTGTTAAATAAATAAAATCTTTAAAAAAAAATTGTGTACATGTTTTCGTGGATTTGTAATTGGTTTTATACCTTTGTCTCTCTCTCTCTCTTTTAAATTAACATATAATGTATTATTTGCTTCAGGGGTACAAGTCTCTGAATCATCAGTCTTACACAATTTACAACACTGACCATAGCACATAGCCTCCCCAATGTCTATAACACAGGCACTCTATCCCTGCCCCTCGTATCCTCCAGCAACCCTCAGTTTGTTTCCTGAGATTAAGAGTCTTTTATGGCTTCTCTCTTTCCCTGGTCCCACGTTCTTTCATTTTTTCCCCCCTACCCCACAAAACCCACCATACTGCCTCTCAAATTCCTCATCAGAGAGATCATATGATAAGTGTCTTTCTCTGATTGACTTATTTTGCTCAGCATAATACCCTCCAGTTCCAGCTACATCATTGCAAATGGTAGGATTTTGTTCTTTTTGATGGCTGCATAGTATTCCATTTTATACACACACACACACACACACCACATCTTCTTTATCCGTTCATCTTTTGATGGACACCAATTTTCTTTCCATAGTTTGGCTATTGTGGACATTGCTGTTATAAACATTTGCATGCATGTGCCCCTTCAGATCACTACATTTGATCTTTAGGGTAAATACCCAGTAGTGCGATTGGTGGGTCATAGAATAGCTCTATTTTCAACATTTTAAGGAATCTCCATACTGTTTTCCAGAGTGGCTGCACCAGCTTGCATTCTCACCAACAGTGTAGGAGGGTTTCCCTTTACCTGCATCCTTGCCAACATCTGTTGTTTCCTGACTTGTTCATTTTAGCCATTCTGATTGGTGTGAGGTGGTATCTCACTGTGGTTCTGAGAGATTTGAGCAATTTTTCATGCATCTGTTGGCCATTTGGATGTCTTCTTTGCAGAAATGTCTGTTCATGTCTTCTGCCCATTTCTTGATTGGATTATTTGTTCTTTGGGTGTTGAGTCTAATAAGTTCTTTATAGATTTTGGATACTAGCCCTTTATCTGATATGTCATTTGCAAATATCTTCCCCCATCCTGTTGGTTGTCTCTTGGTTTTGTTAACTGTTTCCTTTGCTGCACAAAAGCTTTTACTCTTGATGAAGTCCCAGTGGTTCATTTTTGCCCTTGCTTCCCTTGCCTTTGGCGATGTTTCTAGTAAGAAACTTCTGTGGCTGAGGTCGAAGAGATTGCTGCCTAAGTTCTCCTCAAGGATTTTGATGGATTCTTGTTTCACATTGATGTCTTTCATCCATTTTGAGTCTATTTTTGTGTGTGGTGTAAGGAAATGGTCCAGTTTCATTCTTCTGCATGTGGCTGTCCAATTTTCCCAACACCATTTGTTGAAGACCCTTGTTTTTTTCCATTGGACATTCTTTCCTGCTTTGTTGAAGATTAGTTGACCATAGAGTTGTGGACCATTTCTGGACTCTCTTTTCTGTTCCATTGATCTATGTGTCTGTTTTTCTGCCAGTACTGTACTGTCTTGATGATTACAGCATTGTAATAGGGCTGAAATCTGTAGTTGTGATGCCACCAACTTTGGTTTTCTTTTTCTTTTTTTTTTTAGATTTTATTTATTTATTTGACAGAGAGAGATCACAAGTAGGCAGAGGGGCAGGCAGAGAGAGAGGGGAAGCAAGATCCCTGCTGAGCAGAGAGCCCAATGCGGGCCTCAATCCCAGGACCCTGAGATCATGACCTGAGCCAAAGGCAGAGGCTTTAACCCACTGAGGCACCCAGGCACCCTGGTTTTCTTTTTCAACATTCCTCTGGCTATTTGGGGTCTTTTCTAGTTCCCTATAAATTTTAGGGTTATTTGTTCCATTTCTTTGAAAAAAAATGATGGTATTTTGATAGAGATTGTATTAAATGTGCTGATTGCTTTAGGTAGTTTAGATATTTTTACAATATTTGTTCTTCCAATCCAAGAGCATGGAATTTTTTTTCCATTTCTTTGTGTCTTTCTCAATTTTTTATGAGTACTTTATAGTTTTCTGAGTGCTTTATAGTTTTCTTTGCCTCTTTGGTTAGGTTTATTTGTAAATGGGATCGACTCCTTAATTTCTGTTTATTCAGCCTTGTTGTTAGTGTATAGAAATGCAACTGATTTCTGTGCATTGATTTTATATCCTGCCACTTTACTGAATTCCTGTATGAGTTCTAGCTGTTTTGGAGTGGAGTCTTTTGGGTTTTCCACATGAAGTATCATATCACCTGCAAAGAGTGAGATTATGACTTCTTTGTCCATCCAAATGCCTTTTATTTCTTTTTGTTGTCTGATTGCTGAACCTAGGACTTCTCATACTATGTTGAATAACAGTGGTGATAGTGGACAACCCTGCTGTGTTCCTGACCTTAGGGGAAAAGCTCTCAGTTCTTCCCCATTGAGAATGGTATTTGCTGTGACTTTTTCATAGATGGCTTTTATGACATCGAAGTATGAACTCTCTATCCCAACAGTGTGCAGAGTTTTGATCAAGAAAAGATGTGGTACTTTGTCAAATGCTTTTTCAGCATCTGTTGAGAGGATTATATGGTTCTTGTTCTTTCTTTTATTAAGGTACTGTATGACATTGATTGATTTACTGATGCTGAACCAAACTTGCAGCCCAGGAATAAATCCTACTTGGTTGCAGTGAATAATTCTTTTAATGTACTGTTAGATCTTATTGGCTAGTATTTTGGTGAGAATTTTTGCATGTGTGTTCATCAAGGATACTGGTCTGTAATTCTCATTTTTGATGGGGTCTTTGTCTGGTTTTGGGATCAAGGTAATGCTGGCCTCATAAAATGAGTCTGGAAATTTTCCTTCCATTTCTATATTTTGGAACAGTTTCAGGAGAATAGATATTAATTCTTCTTTCAACGTTTGGTAGAATTCGCCTGGGAAGCCATCTGGCCCTGGGCTCTTGTTTATTGGGAGATTTTTGATGACTGCTTCCATCTCCAGTCCTTTCTGGGATGCCAGGTCTTTGTGGATAGGTCTGCTGCCAATCTAGTATTTCTGCCATTGTAGGTTACAGACCGCTTCTCCTGAGCTGTTTTTAAGATTTTCTCTTTGTCACTGAGGCTTGTAAGTTTTACTATTGGATGATGGGGTGTGGACCTGTTTTTATTGATTTTGAGGGAGTTTCTCTGTGCCTCCTGGATTTTGATGCTTGTTCCCTTTGCTAAATTAGAGAAATTTTCTGCTATAATTTGCTCCAATATACCTTCTGCCCCTCTCTCTCTTTCTTCTTCTTCTGTGATCCCAATTATTCTAATATTGCTTCACATGATGACATCATTTATCTCTTGAATTCTCCCCTCATGGTCCAGTAGTTGTTTTCTCTCTTTTTCTCAGCTTCTTTACTCTCCATCATTTGGTCTTCTATATCACTAATTCTGTCTTTTGTTTCATTTATCCTAACAGTAAGAACCTCCATTTTTTATTGCCCCTCATTAATAGCTTTTTAAATTTCAACTTGGTTAGATTTTAGTTCTTTTATTTCTCCAGAAAGGGATTCTCTTGTATCTTCCATGCTTTTTTTGAGCCCAGCTACCACCTTAATAATCATCATTCTGAACTCTAGTTCTGATATGTTACTAATGTCCCTATTGATTAGGTCCCTAGCCATTGGTACTGTCTCTTGTTCTTTTCTTTTTCTGAGGTGAGTTTTTCCACCTTGTCATTTTATCAAGATAAGAATAGATGAATGAGAGAACAAAATACAAAGAGGGTAATGATGACCCCAGGAAAATATACACTAACCAAATCAGAAGAGACCCAAAACTGGGGAAAGAAAAAAGAAGGGGAAATATATATACATATATATATTCTTTTTTAACATTCCTCTGGCTATTCAGCTTTATATTAGAATGGTGAACAGAATAGAGCTACACACTTGATCTTGGGTGTATTTTTGTCTGTTAGAAGAAACTGCCTCCCAAAATTTTAAAGAAAGAAAAACTGGTATATGTACAAAAATAAAGGTATACATGATAAAGGGATGGAATATGAGTGTATAAAGATGACAATTAAAAATATCCTAAAAAAGGAATTGGTAAGAAGTTCATTGAAAAAGAAAAAAGAAAAAAAAAGAATATGATCAGGCTGGAGAGTAGAATAAGCCATACACTAGACTTAAGGTGTATTTTGATCTTAGAAGAAACTGTATCCCCAAATTTTAAAGAACAAAAAACTTATTTGTATACAAAAATAAGATTATATACAATGAAGGGATAGAATATAACAATGAAAATTAAAAAATATTTTTAAAAAGGTGTTGATAAAATAGTTAATATTAAAATAAGAAAGAGAAAAATTTAAAAAATAGAGTAAGAAAAAAATTAAATTAGAATAATTTAACTTTGAAAAACTAAAGAATCATGGGGGAAAAGCCATGAATTCTATGACATGCATTCCTGTAGCTCTGGAGTTCTGCAGTTCTCATTGATTGGTAAACTTGGCTGGATGTTCTTGCTGCTCTTCTGGGGGAGGGGCCTGTTGCAGTGATTCTCAATGTCTTTGCCCGAGGTGAAACTGCCCCGCTCTTGCCTGGGACCACTCTAAGCAATCTGCTCACATTTGTTTTCCACAGCTTTTGTTCCCTGAATGCTTTCCGTACTACTTTGGAGGTCAGGAATGAAGATGGCGGCCTCCCAGTCTCCAGCCAGGAGGAGCAGAGAGCTAAGGGCCCCAGTGCTCAGTGCACCCCTAGAGAAAATCAGCCAATCATGTCTGTCTACCTGGTCTCCGGCTATGATCCATGCTCACCCAGCCTATGCCCGAGCATTTCTATCTCTGGTACTCGACCCTGCTTGGAGTCTCCAAACCCAGTAGATTCCTGCGGCATGCTTCCATGCCCCTCCCCCCAGGGGGAGGAAGCTAAGTCTCCCCAGATCTGCCACTTGTTGGGTCCCTGCTCAAAGCATAGTGGAACAACTGTGCCTTGCATCATGGTTTTTGACTACCCTGAGCTGAGAGACCCGTTGGCTCTGTCTCTGCAGCTGGCATCTCCACTCTGATACTTTGATGTTCTGCCACAGTCCCACATTCCTGGTCTTTTTGTGACCTTGTGGGTCCTGAGACCACACTGTCCCAGTGAGGTTTCCACCCTCTGCCTAGGTGCTAGAGCGTTTCCACCCTCTGCCTAGGTGCTAGAGCAATGGCCCTTGGAGGAACTGACTTCTAAAAGTTCTGATTTTGTGCTCAGCTGCTCTACTGCTGGCCAGGAGTCTGCCCCTCCCCCCACGGTCTGTCTTCCCAAATGTCACCTCAGATTCACTTCTCTGCATGTCCTACCTTCCTGAAAGTGGTCACTTTTCTCTTCCTGGAATTGCTGCTCTTCTCTTTGATCTCCTGTTGAGTCTGTAGGTGTTCAAACTGGTTTCATAACTGTCTAGTTGAACTCCTGGGACCTGATGATATCTAGGCTTCCTATTCCTCTGCCATCTTGCCCCTCCCTCCTACCTTTGTCTCTTATCTTGGAGAAAATCAAAAGTGAATTTACAAACTAAAAGTATAATGATACTAGTTTTGTATATTTCCCCATGTTTTAAACTTTACTAGAGATATTTATATTTTCAGATGGCTTCGAGAAGCTGTCTCGTGCCCATTCATGTCATCTTAAAGGAATCCTTTAAGCACTTCTTGTAGGGTGAATCAAAGACAATGGATTTCCTTGGCTTTTGAGTATCTGGGATTGTCTTAATTTGTCTCTCAGTTTTGAAGGACAATTTTGCCAGATGTAGAATTCTGTGTTGGCAGTGTGTTTGCTTTCTTCCAGCAGTTTCAATATATCCTCATATTGCCTTCTGGCCTCCAAGGTCTTTACTGCTAAATCATCTGATAACATTGTTGAAGTTTCTTTTTATGCAATGAATCTTTTCTCTCTTCTGCTTTTAAGATTCTGGTTTTGGCTTTTGACAGTTGCATTATAATATGTCTTAGTGTGATTCTCTTTGGATTTATTCTTCTTATCGTTCTTTGATCTTCTTGGATTTGTAGATTCATCTTTCCTCAAACTTGGTAAGTTTCTGGTCAATATTTTTGGAAATAATCTCTCTGTCCCTTTTTCTTTCTCTTTTCCTTTTGAGACTTCCTTAATGTGTATGTTAGCTCTCACGATGGTATCCTAAATGCCCCTTAGACTCTGTCTTTTTCTTCACTCTTTATCATTCTGCCCCTCAAATGATAATTTCAAATGTCTTATGTTCAAGTTCACTGACTCTGTGTTCTGCTCACTAAAATCTCCTGTTAAACCTCTACATTGAATTTTTCAATTCACTACTAGTATTTTTCATTTCCATTATTTCTGTTTGGTTACTTTTTATAATTTCTATCACTTTGTTGATAATCCATTTTTTTCATGTATAATTTTATGGATTTCTTTTCATTCTTTTTCTTTGTTTTTCTTTAGCTCTTTAAACATATTTAACACAGGTATTTAAAAATCTTTGTTATTGGGCACCTGGGTGGCTCAGTTGGTTAAGCGACTGCCTTGGGCTCAGGTCATGATCCTGGAGAACCGGGATCAAGTCCCACATCGGGCTTCCTGCTCAGCAGGAAGCCTGCTTCTCCCTCTCTCACCCCCCCTGCTTGTGTTCGCTCTCTGGCTGTGTTTCTCTCTGTCAAATAAATAAAAGTTTTTTAAAAAATCTTTGTTATTAAATCTGATGTCTGTGCTTCCTCAGATACAGTTTCTGCCAATTTATTTTCCTTCTTTTAAATGGACCACAGTTTGCTGTTTGTGTGCCTTGTGATTTTTTGTTGTTGAAAACTGGGCATTTGAACAAGAAGCCACCCCTTTTATTCTTTGTAGATAGGTTCTATGGTGAAGCAGTCTTTCTCAGATTAGCTAGAATTGCACTATCCTGTATGTAGCTCTCTCAATCCTTCTGTATACACAACTACTTTGAATGAATTCCCCAAATTATATTCCAGCTCTTCCTCAGGGTCTTTTATCATCTATTTTATGTCTCCATAGTAAATCATCTATTTTATGTCTCCATAGTAAAATCTTGTTCCAGACATCTGTAGTTCTTTAGTTCCCTTGCAACTTTTACAAAGAATGGCTACAATTTTTCCTGAGATCTGAGTTAGGCAAGATAAAAATCAGTCCTTTTGGCACCTTCCAGGCAGTTTAGAATATTGTGAATAATGTCCTCTTGGCATCCTCAGGTTCAAGGGAGGAAATTTGGAACTAATCTGCTACCTCCTGAACCAAGGACCAAGACCACCTGGGCTAGGAAAGAGCTGGGGTAAGATCAATTAAAGATGCCAGAAAGCTTCCTACCATTTTGAATATGACATTATCTTAATTGGACTTTTTTTTATTTTTATTTTTTTATGATTTTATTTATTTGACAGAGAAACACAGCCAGAGAGGGAACACAAGCAGGGGGAGTGAGAGAGGGAGAAGCAGGCTTCCCACAGAACAGGGAGCCCGATGCGGGGCTCGATCCTCAGATTCTGGGATCATGACCTGAGCTGAAGGCAGAGGCTTAACCACTGAGCCACCCAGGCGCCCCTTAATTGGACTTTTAATTGGTTGCTATAGGTCTTTGTTTTCCAGAGCTGCTATAAGGTTAGTCAGCTGGTTTCTGATTGTGTTTTGATAGTTCTGTGGAAGAAAGGAGATTAGAACTTCCTAGTCTGCCTAGGAAGAAAAACTTTTTAAGTTTTCTTAAAAACTATTCAAGTGATTTACACAGCTATTATATCACTTTCTTGCTATAAGCCTAAATGACCAAGTAGAATTCTTTTGGCTACATCTCTTAGGCTCGAGTAAAAGGATTAACTTGCAATAGGTAGTCTCCAAAGAATTTCTATTCCTATTCCTGAAATTATCACTACTCTTATGAGTTATGAGAAAAAGATCATTTCTAATAAATTAACTTAAAAAATCCAAAAGTAGATCCTTTCAATTAATCAGTAAATGGAAGTGTAAATACCAAAGAGCTACTGGCCAATGAGTCCATGTAATGAAACATAGATCCTATAAAAGTGAAGTGTTATTGAACATCTGAATAAAGGAAATAAAAGCACTGAAAGGGATGTGTGAAAATGTAAGACCAACAAAAGTTAGTGCCAACGTATATTTTTAATGCTTATTTCATTTGTTTTCTTAATTTTTTATGCCTTTTGTGTTTTCATACAATAAATATGAAACAAAGTATAGATGTACCCAAGGAATATTATTCATATCTGGCAAGATAACTTATTAAAGCACTTTGCACAAAATGAGGAAAAGCATAATTGATCTAAGAATTACTTTGTTAAGACTATAAAAATTAAAAAATGATCTTTCAAGTGTATTCACACAATGTCAAAAATGCAGGTACATACATAATTTTAATGTGGGGAGCCAAAACCCTATGAATTTGATTTATGTGTCAAGACAGTTCTTAGGTGAAATGAACAGAGTCTTCCCTAACCATGGCCTCATGGTTCTAAGAGTGAAATGTTGAATTTGACTAGATAGTCTCTATTTGGTGCTGAACAAATAGACGTTTTCAGAAAATATGCTCATTCTTCTCAAAAGTTCATCATAATTGTCAGTGTTCTCAGGCAAGTTATTAAAACTGGCTTTCTTAAGAAAGTGATACATAGAGAAATAGTCCCAATGTAAAACCTGAATCAAGATATAGAAAAAGGTGGGAAGAATAGGAGTGTGTGTGTGTGTGTGTGTGTGTGTGTGTGTGTGTGTATGTGTGTGTGTGTGTGTTTAGAATATACAGATGTATTCTCGGGGCACCTGGGTGGCTCAGTTGGTTAAGCGACTGCCTTCGGCTCAGGTCATGATCCTGGAGACCCGGGATTGAGCCCCACATTGGGCTCCCCGCTCGGCGGGAAGCCTGCTTCTCCCTCTCTCACTCTCCCTGCTTGTGTTCCCTCTCTGGCTGTGTTTCTCTCTGTCAAATAAATAAAATCTTTAAAAAAAAAAGAATATACAGATGTATTCTAAAAATAACCCATGAGGGGAGGTGTTCATTCATTATCTCTTGTTATAAATCATGGTTAAGCTTACTCATATGCCTTTATAGAATGTATGTCTATATGCTTAAGCTATGAAAAATTCTAGAACCTGTATCACAGCAAAGTGATTTCACTTATTTTATACAGCAATTATGTGGCACAGACTAAAAGTTATATAGATTCATCATGAGATGCTAAGCATGAAGGACAAGCCCGTGACATATCTCCTTATCTGGGTTTTATATTTGAAATAAAGAGAGCAAGTAACAGAAAAAGAGGATTAATTTCTCAAACAGAGGTAAGTCTCTAGGTAACGTCCATCTGGGGCTGAGGAATTAATGCAACAGGAACAGGCTCTCTGGAGTTTGCTGAAGAAATCTTTGCTATAGTTAAACAATAGTTGTCAGAAGGTTTCTGTGGGCATTGAAGTCAAAGCAACTGTATCTTACTTTCCTCAGGCATTCCTATGCAGTCTAATGTAATTAATTGTAATGAACTGATCACCCGCTGGGTTGCTATGGGCAATGGTCTATTTTTTTTATGAATATGATTGGAAAGTTTAAATTCACATGAAAATGGCTCAAAGGAAACAATCCAGACCATTCATTTCTAACCTATTCCCATGGTACTTAGCAGACAAGGAGTGCATTATTGCTGGAGTTTTCTAACACAGTGGGTTAAGGTCATGTAGACTTTGTGTACATCTCTGATATCACTAGAAGTGCATGCTTAATTACTAAATTGGACACAAATACCATTTATGAACTAAGATAACTGAGTCATTCCTAAAAAAAATTCCCTCAGTTGGATATGGAATGTGAACAATTTGCTGAAATTAAAACAGTATTTAAAAAAAAAGAGATTTAGAAAGGCCACTTCAGGTTCAAGCCAAAAAAGTCTGTTCAGAAATTCAACTAAATGATAAGTTGATTGGTCACTGGGGATTTCCAATCAGCTAGCTCAGATATTTCCCCTCAGGAAATCTGCTCCAAATATGTCTATTCCCTCTGGTAAGTGTATTTCTCATCATATGTAAACCCCACGGTTATCTATTAGCATAAAATTCATCATGGGGGTTCTTACAGGATGCAGAAGGCAAAATGAGTAGATTTAACTTGACTTTGAAATCTATTTTTTTCAACCATCTTCAGCATTGAAATATCTTTTCACATAAACTCAATTGTGTAACTTCCCTATGGAAAACCTTTGAAATTCCCTTTCCAAACAGAATGTATCTAGCTCTTGATTGTCCTACATATGACAAGACAGAATCTGGATAATACCAGAGACATCCATATGAACTCCCAAATCTCTCATATTACACAATATAGCACCTGGTTCTCGTACACTTCTCAGCTCCCTTAGAAGATGCTTCTGTTGATGGAACATGGTTTTGTTATTGTGTCAACATAGTTAAACTTGAACCCTGTATGGTTTGGGATTTGGATTTACCACAAGAGTAATTTGCACAAAATTTGAAAAGCAGGAGTGGGTCACCACGGATCTGTGGGTAGTCAGATAGCTCTCCCATGTCCACTAGATCTCCCCCTTTGACTTCTCCAAGTCCTGATCCAGGCTTGTATGTAGCTCCGTGGCAAGGACATCAACTCATTCTTCAGGTCACCTGTACGGTTGAGGACAAAAGTGATAGGGACAAACATGGATTGCAGTTTGTCTTTGTAAATTGTAATTAGTTTTCATGGATTCCAATTTTATCTTGCAGATTCCAGTTTGTTCATATTCTCTCCTTTTTAACATTCAGCCTTTCTTCCCAAGTGTCAGCCTTGCTGATTTTAGCAACTTCAGGAATACCACCAGATACATAGGCAACAGCTTTCCATAGACATTTTTATAAGTTTCTACAGTTGCATAAGAACTACGCTCTATAATAAATCTCTTATGTTGTAACACTCAGTGATTCGCATCTCTGATTGAAACCTGACACACTATGTTATACATAAGTTATATGGTTCTCAATGTGAGAAGATGCTACTGCAACCCATATTACTTCTTCCTTTCTGCACAATTTTTAATAGCATTTTAATATGTTTGATAGGGGAGAAATTTATGTTTGGGAGATAACTTCCAAATACTAATTCTATAAGAAATACAATTCCATTTACTGACTAGGACATTTGGCATTCTTTGAAATGAAGATCTTACTATTTTGTAGCCTAGGGCAATGCTTTGACCTTTTCAATATTCCATAATTAGATTGGCTGCAGTTCTACTTTGCCTCCTGTTTACAGCCTAAGCAGCCTTAGGGAAAGGGGCAGAGTGGCCAGCTGTTCACTTTTGAAAATATTTTAAAGGTCAAAGAAATAGAGCATTTCAACTGTCTACTCTCCCAAAATATATTCACTTTTTTCAGGGGAATCTAAAGAAAGGGGAAGTATACCTCTATAAAACAAAGCTGGTATCATGAAATTTTGCTGCTGCAATTTAAGAAATTTCTCTACCGACCTAGGCAGATATCTGGGCTCTTAGAGGCATACTTCTCAAACTATTTTGACCTGTACCTTCCTTTTTACCCTTCCTTCCACTCATGGCATATCTCCCTTTATTTACTATTGCAGAAATAAGATAGCTCAACAAAATTTAAAGAACAGTCCAGTGCTTCCCTTGCTTTTCTTTGATTGATGAAATGATATCTGATTTTTAAGGGAGTCATATTCTAAGAAAGGCAAGTGTTAATGACTAGACTGTTCTATTTAACAAAAGTTGTGGGTTTAGCTACAATTATTTATACCTTACCATTTGTTTCTAAGTTACTTAAACAAAATTTCCCTTTTAGTGAGTAGATTTCAATGAATACATTCATTTATTTACTTATTTATTGGGAAATTAATGATATAATTTTGTTTTGATGTAGGTTAATTTTTTTCTCAAAAATTTTTTTAATTTCAAGTTAGTTTGCACATAGTGTAGTATTAGTTTCAGAGTTAGAATTTGGTGAGTTATCAGTTGCATATACTATCCAGTGCTCATTACATCAAGTCCCCTACTTAATGCCCATCACCCAATTACCCTATTCTCCACCCACTACCCCTGCAGCAACCCTCTATTTGTTCCCTATACTTAAGAAGATTCTAATGAATATATTTAATGCTGCCTTGACTTTTTTTGTAATATGTAAGAAAGAGTTATATCTGTGCTAAGAGAGATCATAGATGTACTTCACTGAAAACCATGTAGAAGTAATTGGCTGTCTATGTAGAGGGGATGATAATCCAATTATGGTGCCAACTTCCTAAATGAATAGAAATGTTTTAGATTAAATCACAAGAGTGGTGAGTAAGTAAAATAAGGGATTAACCAAATGTCTCAGAATTTCTGATTTTCTCCTTTGATCTTTTTCCTAAACAGAAAGCACATTAACTCTGCATGTATCATAGATAATTGAATTCCATGACAATACTTTATGTGTATCTTGTGCCCAAAATTAATGTACTATTTGATCATTTGGGGACTAGTAAAATTATTTCAGCTATAGATTATAGTAATGGTTATTTTTATTTTTTTTTTAAGATTTCTGTCTATTTATTTATTTATTTATTTACTTACTTACTTACCTATTTGAGATAGAGTGAGAGTGAGAGAGAGAGCACAAGCAGGGAGGGCAGCAGGCAGAGGGAGAAACAGACTTCCCGCTGAGCAAGGAGCCCAAAGCAGGGCTGGATCCCAGGACTCCGCGATCATGACCTGAGCGGAAGGAAGATGCTTAATGACTAAGCCACTCAGGCACCCCTGTAATGGCTATTTTTTAAAAAATAGCTTTATCAAGGTATAATTTATATATCATACAATGTGCTCATTTGAATTGTACAATTCAACAGTTTTAAGTATGTGCAGAGTTGTACAACCATTATCATCTAATCATCTAACCATCTAACTTGAGAATATTCTCATCACCCCAAAAAGAAACCCCATAAACATTGGCATCTATTCCCCATTCTATCCCCACATCCCTCTTATCCTGAGACAGGTATCCCTAATGTCTCTATAGAATTATGCATTCATTCTATTTCATATAAATGAAATCATACAATATTGGTCTATTGTGACTCATTTCTTTCATACAGTAAATTGTTTTTAAGGCTTATCGACATTGTAACATGTATCGGTACTTCACTAATTTTTAGTGCCAATTAGTATTCCATCATATGGTTTTACCACATTTTAGGTGGGTTTCACATTTGGCTATTATGAATAATAATGCTATGGATATTGGCAAATGTGTAGACATGTTTTCATCTACCAAGGAGTTAAATTGCTGGGGTATATGGTAATTCCATGTTTAACATTCTGAGGAACTATTGGACTGTATTTCAAGTGGTTGTACCATTTTACAACCCCACTAACAATTTATGAAGGTTTTGATTTCTCCACATCCCAATCAACAATTGTTAGTTTGTATTTTATTACAACCATCCTAGTGAATGTGAACGGGTACTCATTGTGGTTTTGATTTGCATTTCTTTTTTTTTAATATTTTATTTATTTATTTGACAGAGAGAAACACAGCGAGAGAGGGAACACAAGCAGGGGGAGTGAGAGAGGGAGAAGCAGGCCTCCCGCAGAGCAGGGAGCCTGATGTGGGGCTCCATCTCAGGTCTCCAGGATCATGACCTGAGCCATAGGCAGTCACTTAACCAACTGAGCCACCTAGGAGCCCCTGATTTGCATTTCTATAATGACTAATGATATTAAATATTTTTTCAGGTTCATATTGGCCATTTATTACTCTTCTTTGGAGAAACATTTATCAGATCATTTGCGTTTTTAAAAATTAGGCTATTTATGGGGCACCTGGGTTAAGTTAAATGTCTTACTCTTGATTACAGCTCAGGTCTTGATATCAGGCCATTGGGCTCTATGCTGTGTATGGAGCCTACTTAAAAATCCGTACATACATACATACATACATACATAGATAAATGAATTGATTTTCCCATTCTGTGACTTGTATTTTCATCTTCTTAATGGTTTCATTTATAGCACAATTGATTGTCATTTAACATATTACAATTTATCTATTTTTTGTGATTTTGAATCTTGTATCATATCTAAGAAATTATTGGTTAACCCAAGATCATGAAGATTTACTCCTGTATTTTCTCCTATGAGTTTTATAGTTTTAGCACTTATATATAATTCTATAATTATTTTGAGTTATTTTCTTATTGTATGAAGAAAGATTCCAACTTCATTCTTTTGCTCATGGATATCCAGTTTTCCCAGTACTGTTTGTTAAAAAGCACATTATTTCTTCTTTGAAATGTCATAACACCCTGTTGGAAATAATTGACCTTAAATGTAAAAGTTTATTTCTGGACTCAATTATGTGACATTGACCCACATATCTATCTTATGTCAGTGTCACACTTTGTTGACAAATATATGGTAACATATATTTATAACAAGTTTTAGAATTGAAATTGTGAGTCTCCAAAATTTTCTATTTTTTTCTTTTTGATCTCTTAAGATGTTTTGACTAATCTGGGTCCTTTGCATTTCAACACGAATTTAAAATCATTGTGTCAATTTCTACCAAAAAACATAAAGCAGGTATTTTGATGATAATTGTGTTAAATGTGTAGATAAATTTGGGGGAGTACTGCCATCTTAACAACATTGTCTTCCAAACAATGAGCATGGGATATCCTTCCATTTATTTGTGTCTTTTATTTCTTCATCAGAATTTTGTGGTTTTCAGTCTTGCACTTTGTTGAAGTAATTACTAGTTATTTATTATACTGCTGTAAATATAATTATTTTCTTAATTTCATTTTCTGAATGTTCCTTGGTAATGCATAGAAATACAGTTGATTTTTCATATATTGTTCTTATATCATGCAAATTTGCTGAACTTACAACAGTTCTAATTTTTTTGGTAGAGTCCTTAGGCTTTTCCATATACCACATTATGTCATATCCAAATGATATGGTTTTGTTCCTTACTTTCCAATAAAAATACCTTTTATTTATTTTTATTACCTAACTACAGTGGCTGGAACTTCCAGCACAAGATTTAATGTATTTGGTAAAAGCAGACATCCTTAGCTTTTTCCTGACTGTAGGAGTAAGCATTCAGCCTTTCACAATTAAGTGTGAACTAACTGAGGAGTTTTTATAGATGGTCTTTACCAGAGTAAGTTACCTTTTATATCTAGTTGAGTGAGTATTTATCGTGAAATGGTGTTGGATTTTGTCAAATGCTTTATCTGTCTATTAAGATCATCATGTGGTGTTTGTCCTTTGTTCCAGTTATATAATATATTAATGTTTTCAGATGTTAGTCAATTTTTCATTCCTGGGGTAAATCCTACTTAGTTGTGGTGTATAATCCTTTTTTTATTTTGCTGGATTGGGTGTTTCTAGTTACTTTGTTGATAATTTTTGTAGTAATATTTATAAGGATAGTGGTTTGTAGTTTTCTTGTGAGGTTTTTTTGTGTTTGCTTGTGATGTCTGGTTTTGCTTCCAGAGTAATTTATAGTCTCATAAAATGAGCTGGAAATTGTTTCCTCCCTATTTTTTGGAAGAGTTTGTGAATAATTGGTTCTAATTCTTTTTAAATTTGATTTTAGATTAAAAGATGTTTCTGGACTTGGGCTTTTCTTTATACTAGATTATTTAGTCATTAAATTTCTTCTTTGTTGTTGTTATACATCTCATAAGATTTTCTACTTTTTCTTGAATCAGTATTAGTAATTTGTGTCTTTCCAGGAATTTTTTTGTATTTTATCTAAATTATCTGACTTATTGGAATACAATTGCATATAGTATTTCTTCATAAACTTTTCACTTGTAATGTCGATAGTGATGTCTCTCCATTCATCCTTTCATTCTCTTTTGCTGTTAGTGAGTCCAGCTAAAATTTGTCAATGTTGTTCATCTTTTAAAAAGACAAACTTTTGGGTTTTTGATTTCCTTATTGTTTGGGCTCCAAATTGCATTAATTTCAGTTTTAGTCTTTTCTCTTCCTTCAGCCTATGTTGGGGTGATTTGTTCTCCTTTGCTTTAATTTCTTAAGGTGAAAGTTTAGATTATTAATGTGAGGACCCTCTTTTTAAAAATTTGAAATATATTAGTATATATACATAAGAATAGTATGTTAGTTTCAGATGTACAACATAGTGATTCAACAATTATAAACATTATAAATGTTCACTACAATAAGGTTAGTTACCATCTGTCACCACACAAAATTGTTACAATATTATTGACTATATTCCCTATGCTGTATTTTTCATCCCCATGAAAGTGTCACAGAGCTGGAGCTTGGTAGATGGGAAGAGGAACTGGTGCCCCTAGCTGGCTATGACCCCTATACAGATGGATCATCCTTAGCTCAGTTCTAGGGAGGCTGTTCACCAGCTAATGAATCTCCCCCAGATTAAATCTACATTCCAGGAACCTGGGGGAGATGAGAACTTCCACTCTAATGCCAAGACCACCAGAGTAGGTCTTCCATAACACTGCATGGTGTGGGAAAGAGGGACTGCACACTTCACCAGTTGCCCTATCCAGACACTTCCTGTGGAGCAGGAGTTGGGGGTGGGGTAATAAGTGCTGCTTGTCTGCTGCTGTCCACTAGATAGGTGCCTACTATAGCACAAAACTGTGGAAAAATGGGATCTGCTGATATTCACCAGCTGTTGAATAACTGAGAATAGCTCTTGCACTCCAGGGATGGGAACTGCCATTCAGCTGAGAAGCTTGCTGAAACAGTTTTTCCACCATGCAGAGCTTTGTGGGCATGGGTGTAGTCCCTATCTTGAATGACACAGCCTCCCACTCTTAAGAAGTTTCTGTATATTTTTTTTGAAGAACCACTTCTCAATTGGTTGCAGGCCCTTTGATCAAGCTCCAGAGA
This sequence comes from Spilogale gracilis, assembly GCA_004023965.1. Taxonomy (NCBI): domain Eukaryota; kingdom Metazoa; phylum Chordata; class Mammalia; order Carnivora; family Mephitidae; genus Spilogale; species Spilogale gracilis. The sequence continues at coordinate 300,369 of PITA01000292.1, forward strand.
TTTTAAGTTTATCTTTGTTAGTTTGAATCAGTCTAATAGTTGTCTTTCTGGGAGAGAAGCTGCACTGAGCTCCTAGCACTGACACCATTCCAGAAGTCTGTTTATAGTTTTGAAAATAAAAAAAACAGGGGCACCTGGGTGGCTCAGTTGGTTAAGCGACTGCCTTCAGCTCAGGTCATGATCCTGGAGACCCGGGATCGAGTCCCACATCGGGCTCCCTGCTCGGCGGGAAGCCTGCTTCTCCCTCTCACTACCCTGCTTGTGTTTCCTCTCTGGCTGTGTTTCTCTCTGTCAAATAAATAAAATATTTTTAAAAAATAAAAATAAAATTAAAAAAAAAACAGATGAGCACAAGAAAAACTTGGTATAGATTTTTTAACACATACACAGGGTTCTGTGGTCAAATTAGTCTTGGAAAATCTTCGTTTAAAAAACATCTAGTTTTGGGGGCGCCTGGGTGGCTCAGTTGGTTAAGCGACTGCCTTTGGCTCAGGTCATGATCCCAGAGTCCCGGGATCGAGCCCCACATTGGGCTCCCTGCTCGGCAGGAAGCCTGCTTCTCCCTCTCTCACTCCCCCCGCTTGTGTTCCCTCCCTCGCTGTGTTTCTCTCTGTCAAATAAATAAATAAAATCTTTTTTAAAAATCTAGTTTTTTTTTTAACTATAGATTGCCTCAGAGTCCTAATATGCTAATGTACAATTCTGAGTCTCCAGGAGGGTGGTGTTGTAGGCATCTTGTCCAAAATTTATGTAACCATTTAATCTTTTTGTTCTGTTTGTGTTTTTGTTTATTTGCTTTTTTATTTATTTTAATTAAACATTTCTTAAGACATATGTTATTGAGAATAAATACTTTTGGGAAAATAACAATTTAATACAGTATTCATTTATTTTATTTTTTTATATTTCCCTTTAAACCGAGAAATTCACCAGGTTCTTTCCAATGCCTGAATGACAGTTTAATCCGGAAACTATGGCATTTTCTATAAACCACATGATTACCTAACTCTGTATATCCAGGGTAGATATGAACACCTGGAGTATCTCAGAACATTGCTAAAATGTTAGCTGCCAAAAAGGATTTATGGAAAAACTGAAAAGTGCCAATCAAATTTCCAAATGTCAACTACTAAGGACACACAGTGATTACTGAGCCCCAAACCACATTGTTGAATAAAGGCAACTATTGAAATTGTCAGCTAGGCTATAAGGAGATCATTCTGAGGACTAACATAATTTTACAGAAGGGTTTATCCCCATATTGAGAACACAGTAGTACCAATTCCCAACTAACACATTCAGTAATATTTTAAAACTTCAGACACCCACAAATATTCTGAAAATCTGAAATAGTTTTCTACTTCTTCCTAATATATGAGAGTGAAATTTCTTAGATGAAAGAACATGGATTTTAAGAGTCAAAGAAACAACATAGGTTCAAATCCTTACTCTGTCCTTAGCAATAGTTGTGACTATTGACAAATTTCTTATATTAGTTGAACTTCCAATTCCTCATCTATAAAGTGGGGATGAAAATAATTATTAGGATTGCTTGGAAATTTAAACTCTAGGCAATTTCAAATGCTTGGCACATGGCATTTCAGCACTCTTCAATGTAGTTAATGATGGATTTTGTACCAAAATTTGTTCTAGACAATATATATATATTAAAAAATCTATACCAACTTATATATATATATATATAAATCTATACCAAGTTTGTCTTGTGCTCTTCATCTGTTTTATATGTACATTACATCTATATTATATTTATATATAGTACATTCTTAGTTAATAACATAATGTCTGAAATGTAATTCAGATTAATAAGTATTTATTTAATTGAAGGGAATGATACAAATGGAGAGAAATATTTAGTTAGCGTCAATACTATACCAGGCATTCTACATGAATGATTTCTCTAGAGTTGAATCAGCACAATATTTCTGTCAGCATTATTATTCCTATTTTATAAACAAGAAAATTAAGGTTCAGAAGATTCTTTGATTTGCTAGTGTTTGATACTTAGCTATAGAAGGTAAAGCCAAGATATAAGTCTGTCTAATTCCAATTCTTATGCCCCTTTTAATATGCCAGGCTGCTATTTAACAAATTTGGGAACTTTTCCTAAACCCAGATCATATTATTATATGATTAAAGATATAAAACTCTAATAGCATGTTGCCAACATGGCTGTGAAATTTTTAGATATTCTT